>JAUIMY010000150.1:0-64018 GCA_033557855.1 Hydrochus callosus | reverse complement strand
GGGAAAGTCCAAGTTCGACTGTAATCAAGAGCTCATTGTCAGTCGATTCGATGGAGATTCAAAGAGAAAAGCAATTAGTGTCAACTTATAAAGCAACTCCTTCACTGATTATTCTCATTAGTTCGTTAAGAGCTCATTTGGTGGCTAGTTGGTGAAAGGGACGCGATCTAATCGTGATTTCCATGAAAACAACTGATTTCTGTGGCTCTGTTCTTCATTGTAATTTAAAAACCCACTGCACTTCGGAATTTAACATCAGGTTGTACTTCAGCATTTAAAAACATCGTTTTGCTTTATTAAATAAAAGTGTACTTCATTATGTAAATCTAAGTGGTGTGGTGTTTACGACTGAACAACATACAGACTCTCTTGAACATTCGAGTGAGACGCAGTTCGTTTAGCCACAATCTTCGCCAAGTTTCCACAATAACAATGGACCAGCCACTCCCAGATTTCCCAAAACCACAAAGCTGGATATTCTGCGATAAAATAGAAATGCTGCCTACTGTAGCTCTGTTGCTGATGCAGCTCTTGGACAAAATCCTAGCCCCGATTTTTTGGTTGAGGACGAAATACGCCAGAACATCGATTCCTCCTTTCGAGGATCCCCTGCTGGAAATCAGTGCAACAACTTTAGCCGAGAAAATACGAAAGAAGGAAGTTTCGTGCGTGAAAATAGTGAAGGCCTACATCAGCAGGATCAAAGAAGTCAACAGTGTCCTAAACGCCGTCGTGGAAGATCGCTTCGTTCTCGCTGTGGAGGAAGCGGAAACTTGCGATTTATTTTTACAATCTGACTACAGCGAAGACGATTTAAAAGAGTCCAAACCGTTCTTCGGAGTGCCGGTAACGATCAAGGAGAGTTGTAGGGTTGAAGGTAATTTTTCCTCGTGAGATTTTCCAAGGGTTTTCCGCGAAAAACTGAAAGATTTTAACGCGAAATTTACGCCTCATTGACTCACTTCACTTTTACCTCGCAAGGACTAAGCCTAAGCGTGGGAAGTCTAACCAAAGAAGGCATCACAGCCACCGAAGACTCCCAAGCAGTCCAAAGACTCAAAAAAGCAGGTTGCATAGTCCTCCTAGTGTCTAACACTCCGGAGTATTGCGGAAGTTGGGAGTGTTTCAATTTCGTAACTGGTCGAACTCTAAATCCATACGACACCTCGAGGACCAGTGGTGGTTCTTCCGGGGGAGAGGTAAAATGGTGGTGAATTTTACCTCCATGAATCTCAACATAAATTTTTAGGGGGCCCTACTAGGAGCAGGGGCTTCTCTCATAGGCTTAGGTTCTGACATCGCTGGTTCTATAAGGATTCCTGCTTTGTACAATGGAATTTTCGGCCATAAACCAACACCGAGGGTGATCCCAATAAAGGACCATGTCCCAATGCCTTTAGATGAAAGATGCAAGGATTACCTTACCATGGGACCTCTGGTCCGATACGGGGAGGATTTGCTCCCTATAATGCGAATCTTAGTCGGCCCGGAATTATCCAGCGAGCTCAGACTCCACGAGGAAGTTCCTCTTAGTTCCATAAGAGTCCATAAAGTGGAAAAATTCGACCAAATCATTTACTCTAGAGTCCAAGAGGATATAGTTTCAGCTTTGAGGAAAGCCGAGGAAATTCTTACTAATTCCGGAAGTTCGATCGTTTCAAATTTCACGATAGACTTCAACAACGCCACGGAAATATCTTCAAGTTTGCTTTGCGACTTGACGGACAGCCCTAATTTATTGAAGCGTAAGGAGTACGAGGACAGTCTTTACTTAGAGGTGCTGAAAAGTGTCTTTGGAAATTCTATGTACACACCCCAATTATTGTTCTTTTACATTTTGTGGGAGAATAGGGGTTGCACCTCCAAAACCAAAAAGGGTTGTTACGAAGAACTGAGCCAAAAATTGAGACTGTCCTTGATGGAACCACTAGGGGATGATGGTGTCCTGATTCTGCCAACTTTACCGCATCCTGCTGTTGAGCATGGGAGGGCTTATTTCAGAGTTGCCGACTATACTTATTGTTCGATTTTCAACGTTCTGGGATTCCCCGCAACCCACGTGCCTATGGGTTTAAGTAGAGGGTTGCCTATTGGAATTCAGGTTAGTTTTTTTAGAGTTAAGTTAGTTTCGTTTTACTTCTTTTTGCTTGTGTCTGTTTGACTGTTATCTCTTTGATTGAATAATTTTTTTGCCAAGGTTGTGGCTGCCCCAAACCAAGACAGACTCTGCCTGGCCGTGGCCAAAGAACTAGGCAACTGGATTCCTCCGTGTTGAAACGCCTAAGTGCTTCACTAATTCACTCTCTCTCCTGTCTTCAGTCCATTTAAGCGAATTAGCTGGCTCGGCTAACTGTTGTTCCGCTAGGTTTTGAATACATTTTTCAACCAGCAGACTGTTGGCTTTCTTCTGCAGTTGCGTCACACTCCGGTCCACATAGATAAGTAACATCTGAACTATTGGACTGCACAATTATTACGGCAAACGGTCAAGTGCAGTCGGCGGTTGTTTGTTGGCGAAAGTTTCTTTTTTCGCCGAGTCAAAACAATTCGAAGACTCTTATCGAGCGGTTCGATAAGGGTATCCGGTTTTGTGCGGATAAATAGTGCAAAAAGTGCCGCCGGAGGATCATTTAATCCGTGAAGATCAAATGAACCGAGACTTGAGAAAAATATTTATTGTACCCTAGGTGTAAAAATCTGAAAACATACATGAGTCGAGAAACGTTATTAAATTCAAGGATCTGAGGTGTTTTAGCGATCCTAAAAGATAGAAGAATGTTTTAAATTCTAATGAAATTTAAAAATCTAGGCTGAATTAAAATACATACGATACGAAAAAATAACAAAAGTTTAAAAAGGTTTAAAGTCCAAAAGAGAATTAAACTGTCTAGTGTTAAAATTTTACCACACCTAAAGCGACGCGCCGGCTTCACGCAGTTTTGTATTGACTTTAGTGGTCTATTTTTACACACAACGCGTTTCGCTGTTCAATATACATATAATCAGTTCGTCCTGAAGTGCGATAACTCGCGTGGAACTTCAACTGCACGAAAGGTGAGAAAATTATTACATTTAAAACAATTTTAGCCATGGCATGCACATTCCATTTCTGTACGCTGACTTGTGGAGTTCAATTTAAAAATAAACTCTTTGTGCTAGCAAAAACGCTTCTTCACAAACTTTTTTGACATCTGCATGTTCAGTTGAAAAGTTTTTGATTCGCGTCACATTTCAAAATCGAGTAGAGGAATTTGGGAATTGCACGCTGCGTACATTTCCAGCAAAGTTAACCGCTTTATGATTCCCAAAACTGGTTCCATTAACTGAAATCAATAAGGAAATAATCACGTTATTGCCCACAATGGGCAATAAACTTTTAAAGACGACCATAAAACTATTTCAACAACGTAAATCCCTCAGATTTAACAATCCAAGAAATGGAGGTGATGACTAGATTTTCCGCCGCCCTCATAGGGTTTTGGTTGTGGGTTCTAACACCATTCTACAGCTACACCAAAAGGAACAAGCAAGTCGTTCCACCCGTTGAAGACCCAATTTTGAAGAAGAGTGCCAGAGCTTTGGCAGCCTCAATTCGAACGAAAGAGGTGATTGAAATTTGCATAATAAATCGAAATAAATTACTTTAATTGCCACCACCGATTAAATAATCTCTTGCTCTTGAATTACTCGATTTATCGTTGACTGGAAAATTTCTAATAATCAGAGGAAATTGGTCTGTTCGAAATTCCAAGGTTTCCTGCCTTCAAGTCCTTACGGCGTACGTCAACCGATGCAAAGACGTCAACCCAATAATAAACGCGATAGTCGAAGACAGGTTCGAACAAGCTTGGGAAGAAGCCAAAAAAGTGGACCAATTTCTGGCCCGAAACGACATAGACATTGAAGAGTTGGCCAGAACTCGCCCTTTATTAGGAGTACCTCTCACTGTCAAGGAGAGTTGTAGGGTTGAAGGGATGAGCTTGGCCGTTGGCTCCCTCAAGAGGAAAGACGTCAAGTCCGAGAAAGATTCGGTGGCTGTCAAGAGGCTCAAAGATGCCGGAGCCATAGTCCTCTTAGTTTCCAACACCCCTGAGTACTGCTTATCTGTGGAAAGCAGCAACTTCGTCACTGGAGTCACCAGAAATCCTTACGATTCCAACAGAACTTGCGGCGGCTCTTCGGGTGGTGAGGGTGCCCTGCTAGGATCGGCAGCGTCCGTAATAGGAGTCGGTTCGGATCTTGGTGGTTCGATTCGTATTCCAGCACTTTTCAATGGAATCTTCGGCCACAAACCTAGCCCTAGTGAGTTTAACAAACTCCTCAAACCACCACTTAGTGGCTACAAATTTTTAGCAAATTTGACTGCAATGTAATAATTTTACTAACAACTCAAATGGCAAGTCCAGGGACAAGTCAATATGAGAAAGCCAAGAAAGTGGACAGTCCAACGAAGATCCAATGCGTTGATTTTCAGGGTTAATCCCCGTGAACGACCATTTCCCCCTAAGCAACGATGAGCTCTCCATCGACTTCAGCACCTTAGGCCCCATGACCCGATACGCAGAAGACTTGCCCCTCATGATGAAACTAATGTCGAACGAACCTTCAGCCCTAAGACTAGAAGAAACCATCCCCGTGAAATCCATTAGAATATTCCACCTGGAAGAGTTGGAGAAGAGCAGGTCTTTCCCCGCGGTCTCCGACGAAATCAGGGAGAAACTGAGGAAGGCCGTGAAGTACCTGAGCGAAGAAAGCGGGTGCGAAGTCACCGATCACAAATTCGATTTTTCCGGCACGTTCGAGATGTGCGCCTCGCGATTGTACGAGATCAAGGACGTGCCCGACGCCTTGAAAACCGAAGGACGAGCATCCGACAATCTGTACATGGAGATGGTCAAGAGCATGTTCGGCGCCTCCAAGTACACCTTCAATCTGCTCTACTTCTACTTCTTGAATAGAATAAACGGGGGAATCCCGAAGAGCAAAGAGAAGTTCTACCAGGAAATGGCGGACAATTTGAAGAAGGAATTGATTTCGCACCTCAAAGACAACGGCGTTCTTCTCCTGCCGACGTTGCCAACGGCAGCGTTTTACCACAACCAAGCGGTCGCCAGGTTATTCTCCGTAACGTACACGATGCTGAGTAACATTTTAGGGCTACCTTCGACCCACGTGCCCTTAGGTTTGGATAAGGCCGGCCTTCCGATTGGGTTACAGGTGAGTCGTAACGTAGGGTTCAAAATTGATTTAATTCCCGTCTTTGGAATCGAGGATTATGTAGGAAATTTAAATTTCCTGCATAATTCTCGATTCGAATTTCCTTCATAATTCTCGATTCGAATTTCACTCACAAGGTGATCGCTGCTCCAAATCAAGATCGTCTCTGCTTCATCATCGCCGAAGAATTGGAAAAAGGTTTCGGTGGATGGACTTCAACATAAATTTAAACCGATTATTTTTATTTACATGTCGTTTTTTACTTGAATTCTTCGTCTTAACATAAATTTAATCATTGTTGTGATAAAAACTCGAAATAGAAACTTCATTTACTAAAAACACCAGCGCAATTTTATAAAACTCCCAAACTGAATTATGCAGCGCAAAGTGCAACAAGGTACTATACAAAGCGAGTATTCAGTCATTAAATCTGATGCTCAGGGGGTTGCCAACCCCCGAAACACTTCTCCAACTCTTTGGCCACTGCTATGCACAATCGGTCCTGGTAAGGCGCCGCCACCACTTGAATTCCTATAGGCAACCCTTCCGCGTCGAATCCCATGGGCACGTTCGTACTGGGCATGCCCAAACAGTTGAATATGATGGAGTAAGTCAAACCGGAAACGCAGAGGGCGCTGCGGTAATGGTGGAAAGCGGAAACTGGGAATGTAGGGTAAAGGAAGACGCCGTCTTTTCCCAATTTGTCCTGCAAAAGAACAGGTCAGCAAAAACAATCCTTTCCGCGCACAAGCAGGCATTCATTTAGGAAAACTCACAATAAAATCGTTTTTGAGTGCGTCCCTAAGTTTAAGATAACTCTCGTATTTGTATCTCGGCACGCCGCCATTCAAATCCTTGACGACGTAGAAAATTAGGGCGTTGTGGGTGTAGTTGGAGAATCCAATGATGTACTTGAGCAGTTCCAAGTAGAGATTGCTCTTTTTCTGCAAAGAATAATCATAATTTTGACTAGCATGAGAGAGGATTAGTCCTCGCAAGAACTTAAGGTTGTGATGATTCGATTAGGAAAATGCAAAGGTGTTATTGCACCTTGGGGTCGTCTGGATCTTGCAACATGTAGTGAATGTCTTCGACGTCGGACATAACGGACCCTGAGATGTCAGCTCCTCGCCCTAAAGCTCGGAATTTGTAATCGTCGATCCTACAACCGCAATGATTCTTCAGGAAAGCTACGGCCTTGCGCATTCCCTTCTTCATTTCCTTCTGGACGGGGATCAAGCTCCAGGATTTGCCTGCTTCTTCCATGTGGAAAACGTTGAGTTTCCTAACGTCCACCCTATCGTCGAAGTCCAGATGGGTGTAAGACAGCACCCTCATCATCACCGATAAGTCTTCAGCGTACCTGGCCATCGGCCCGATTACCAGGAAGTCGTTGACTCTGTCGTCTGAGCAAATCGGGAAGTGTCCGTCCAAGGGGATGACTCCTTTTAGGGAAAATTCTATTAGTACAGTGGTCTCATTACGTTGATTCTCTTAGTACGGAGATTCGATGTATCATCGGCGAATAGTAATTTGAAAAACGTTTCGTGAAACAAAATTGCTCGAGTGAGAATTTTCCTTTTGGAACTCACTAGGGGTTGGTTTGTGCCCGAAAACTCCGTTGAACATGGCGGGGATGCGGATGGAACCGGCCAAATCGGATCCAATTCCAATTAGGGAGGCTCCGCACCCTAGTAGGGCGCCCTTGAAATAATTTCGAATTTGTGATTTAGGCGTTTGAAAAATTATTTTCTCCGCACATTCGCGGGGAAATTTGATTCTCACAACCACTGCTAATGCCCCTGTTCTCACTTACTTCACCACCTGAGCTTCCCGCAGCCGATCTCGTGGTGTCGTAAGGGTTTTTGGTCACTCCGACCAGGTAATTGTTCGTTTCGATGCCTAAACATAACTCTGGCGTGTTGGACACTAAGAGAACTATAGCCCCTGCCTTCCTCAAGTTGGCGACTGCTTCGCCGTCTTGAAACGCCTTCACGCCCTTCCTCGTCACAGACCCTCCGGTTAGGCTCAACCCCATCACACTGCAGCTCTCCTTAACGGTAACTGGTACGCCGAAGAGTGGTTTATTCTTTTGCGTCTCTTCCTTGTTGAAGCTGTCGGAGTTGATGTGTTCGTCCACTCGCCTAGCCTCATCCAGGGCGGCCTCGAAGCGGTGCTCGACGACCGCTTTGAGGATAGGGTCGACCTCTTTGATCCGTTTGATGTAGGCTTTGACTACGTCTTCGCTTCTCACTTGTTTGTCCAAGAGCATCGCTGATAGTTTAGAGGCACTTACGCAGAGTATGGGGTCTTCGATTGCAGGGATCTTTCTCGAACCTTTCCTGGAGAAGTAGGTGAAAATTGGCGCGAGCAGGACGTTGAGGAGCCTGCCCAAGAAAAATCCCAGCCAGACTATGATTTCCATTGTTTCGCACGAATGCTGATCTCCGATCCAAAGATTCACTTTCCACGCGAGCTTTGCACACTTTTTTCCGGAATGTTCGCGCAAATAGCCAAGTTGTTCGCACTACTCGGAATAAGTTGTTGATTTATGAGCGTTTATTTATCTGCGACTCTGATACGCGGTAATCAAAGGTTCAAATTGGAACGTATTTATTAGGGATAAGGGTCAAATCGCAAGTTTTCTGTTGTTCGAGTGATCTACATTCTATTTATCTATGGGATTGTATATCGCGGTTCAATATTCTTATGGATGTGGGTACGTCCTGGAACTAGTTTGCTGATGCTTCGAATCCAGTTTTTATATTTGTGTTTTTGTTCATGCGCCATTGAGAAGAAGTTTTTTGGCTTTTATGTCCAATTTGCACTTTGAGCTACCTTGAAGTCGTGGGTTGTTGAGTCGTCAAGGAACGATCCATTTTAAATTATTTTTCGTTTAATTCAGATCGGCTCAGAATCCTACTTTTGATTGTGGACTATTTTCAGTTTATTTTTAAATAGAAGAAAAAATTGTTTTTATTCGATACGTTTAATTTTATCAAATATAAATAACTATTTTTGCGGAGTATGTTCCCCAACGTTTTCGAAGTATAAGGACGAATAAAAATTATTAATATTAATCCAGGGCAGCAAGAGCAAAATCATAATGACAGATCCATCATTAGGATTCCTCGCCTCAAGGTATTAGATCCATGGCGTCATGAGCCCCGCGCCGAGTTCACACGCCCTTCAATTCCATGGACTTCAAACCCTTACAAGTCTATAAAAGGAAAGACAGATGTCACATCCCAACTTTTTTAGGTTAATTCAAAACAATCGTCCCCCCGTCAAAACTCGGTCCGTTCAAATCGCCAACCCCTTCGTTTTACGACGTAACAAAAAAAACGGTTTTGGGTGTAATGGGCAGAACTAAGCCCAAACCTCAAAGGAATGACGGCGCAGGGCACAGTTGGTCTTTGGAGAACGTCCTGGCTGACATGAACTTCGTCCCTAAGAGGGCCCGTCCTAAACGCGTCGTTAATTCGGGAACTAAGCACAAGACCCTTTTGCCTGACGGCGACAGCGTTGAGAATTACGCGGGTAGGATTTGGGTAGGGGAGAGCGGGAACATCTTCGGCGAGTATAGCGAATGCAATGCGGAAATTTGCGCGAGGGAGGAGGACGTTTTGATTTTGGATCTGGTCGACTCGGGGGGAAAAAATTCGACTGTCGTTGTCAAAATAACGACGGACGTGACGTTTCTGAGAAACTTGCTGTCAACTCAGGTGTTTCGCGTCAAATTCGAGTTGGCGGAGGGAAGGGTGTCCGCGTCGTTGTTTTTCGCCCATTTGCCTCTGAAGAAGTTCTCGAAGAAGGTCGGCGACGTGCTCAGGGTGTTCTTCCATTTGGTTTATCACGTTGGCAGCGAGAGGTTTGGTGAGTTCAGTTGTGCTCTTCAAAACGAAGTTTTAAAAAAAGTATTGTATTCTTTAATTATACTCTTCAAAACGATGTATTCTTTAATTAATTAAAAATAAATGTATAGTATTTAAATAATAAGTTGGTATTATCCTAATACCATAGACCACGATGGCAAGGACAAAAAGCTTTGCGGCCCGAAAGAAATAGACGAGCTGTTTCTCAATTTGAGTAGAATGCACGAGAGAGAAAGCTACTGCAGCAACGTAGAAGTCCAACATTCGTCTTTAAAACCGACGCTTAGGCCTTATCAGAAAAATGCGGTTCGGTGGATGATGCATCGCGAAAAAGAATCGGAAAAAGAAGGTAGTTTCCGCGAATTCCCGCGTGGGTGGTCTTCATCTAAACAATTAATTTTAGACTCCATGCATCCGCTTTACGTGGAGGTCACTCTAGAATCGGGGAAAATCATCTACTTCGATAAGTACACTGGTAATTTATTGACCGAAAAACCGACGGTCCCGCCTTTGAGGACAGGTGGGATTTTAGCTGATGAGATGGGTCTTGGGAAGACCGTCGAGGTTCTCACTTGCATTTTGCTGAATCCTAAACCAGATTTGGTGGAAAAGTGGAAATCTGATGATGGAGTAGAATGCATCGAGATGACAAATAAAGTGAAAGATGAAATAGAAGCAAATCATAGAGAATTCACAAATAAATCAGATTCGATAAAAATAGGAAAAGGTAACGAAGGAGAAAGTGTTGCCCAAATTAACAGTGCGCCTGAAATAAGAGGTGATGGGATGACGCTGAGCGAATCGGACGAAGACGTTCCACTCTCTCAAGTATACAACGTGAGGAAAAACGAAAGTAAATCCACTGATTGTGCAATAGTTGACAATCACAATTCTGAGGGTGAAGTACTAATAGAAGAACGCATCCTCAAGAAAAAGAGGAAGAGGAAAATAGAATCAGTTTACGTCAACGATTCCAAAAAACTTAAAGTCCCCGAAGACTGGGTCAAAGAACCTAAGCGCAAGTCCGTGAATAGGAAAGCCCTCGAATTGTGGTACCAGAGTGCGCTTGATGAGGTGTCTTACAAACCTGTCAGGAAGTTGGAGCGAGTCCAGTGCATTTGCGGGGAAACTGAGGAAAAAGGCGCGATAAAATGCGTCGATTGCGATAAGATGCAACACGCCGAGTGCTTCGGCTACAAGAGGAAAAAGCACGGACCTTACAGGTGTCCCCAGTGCTGGACCACTCAACCTTTGATCGAAAGCAAGGCGACCCTAATAATCTGTCCGCTGTCCTTGTTGGGGCAGTGGTGCGAGGAGATACGCAAGCACGTCACGGGATTGAGGGTGTTCAAATACGAGGCTTCGGCTCAGAAGCCGATCTACACGACCCAGCTTTGCTCATACGACTTGGTCCTCACGACTTACAACGTCTTGCAGAACGATTTGAGGCTGAGCGAGGCGGGAGAACCGCTCACGTTGCGCCGTCAGCCTAAATATTCGCAACCCGGCAGTCCCATAACCAGGATAAGGTGGTGGAGGTTGTGCTTGGATGAAGCCCAGACTGTGGAGAGTCCTACGCAAATGGTTTCTGCTATGGCCAGGAAGTTGGAAGCGCGACATCGATGGGCGGTTACTGGGACGCCAATATCGAAGAATCTTCTGGGTTAGTTTCACCAGGGACTGTAATTAGGTGGTCTTTGGTTTTACTTAAAACTTTGCGTTTGGGGCTGACCCCTCTAGGCATGACCAGAAATAGTATAGTAGCCTAGTCTGAGCTCTAGGGTCCTAGTAGTGCGAGCATTTGTCACAGTAGGAATTATAATTTCTTAGATTTGTATGGGTTAATCGACTACCTCCAAATGGTGCCGTATTCGGAAGAAGACACTTGGACCAATTTATTGTACGACAGATATTTGAGGGGAGACGTGCAACCTATGTACGATTTCCTCTCGCAGATAATGTGGCGCACGGCGAAGAAGAGCGTCGTCTCTCAGATCAACATCCCTAAGCAAACGGTTAAGGAGCATTGGATCGATTTCAACAACGTGGAGAAGTTCTTCTACGAGAGGGAGCACGAGCTCTGCTGCACAGAACTGCTCCCCCGTTTGCGCAATTTAGATCTGACCATGCCCTTGAAAGCCCTCGACAAGGCGGTGTTCAAGAAGCTGCTGACGCCTTTGCTGTCTTTGAGGCAAGCTTGCGCCCATCACAATGCGGTCAAAGGGCGGTACCTGGCCACGAGGAAGCCGGTCAAGTCCATGGACGATCTGCTTGACGCCCTGATCGCAAGAAACGTGAGCGATGGGGACGAGTGCTTGAGGGTCATAGTGTCCGCTTTGAACGGACTGGCGGGGATATACCTCCTGCTGAAGAATCCGGCTCAGGCTGTCGAGGAGTACAGGAATGTGTTGCAGTTAGCTGCGAAGTACGAGAAGGAGCAGAAGAAAACCGCGGCGGTTAGTGTTGACACCTTGCAGCTGATACACGCCATGTATAATTTGAGCGAGGTGCTCGAGATTTATCCCGATGTTCATCCCACGTTGCGGGATCACACCATGAGAGAGGATCGGTTGAATTTGGAGAGGAAGTACATGGAGCGTTTTATCAATCAGGTGGGTTTCCCCTATATTGTAATTGTTATTATTAATAACTAATAATATTATGGTAATAACTTGAGTGTAAAGGAAAGGTTGAAAGCCGTGGATTTTCAACAAAATGATCCCATGGTCAGGTTGGTAGGTGTTTGAGGGGACCCTCGTGAAGGTAAGTGACTGCTTCTTTAACTCCACAGCGTTGATTTATTTAGTGCGATCAGGGAAAATCGCGTTTTTTCCGTCCGAAACAAGTACTAACACGTCCGTTTCACACACGCAATCAGACACTGGCAGCTCTCGAGGACAGCTCGGCGGCCACTAAATCGGTTGAAGAGCTCCACGAAAAGTATTCCATGAACTTGGGCGAGTGGTACTCTAAACTGATGGATTGGGTCACGGATATGAGGCTTCTAGACGAGTTGCAAACTCGAATTCGGACAATTTGCGAAGCCAATAATATCACGAAGACGTACAGGTGAACGCAGTATTTAGTCGAAATCCCAAATTGACCTTTTCGTAACACCTAGCCCCTTAGCGGTCATATTTAGGCATTAAAAGGAGTAGCACCAAATTAACCACTGCGTAAAATTCGCACTATATCGACCACCAGAATGGGTTACCATTGAAGGTGTCACACCCCTTCTTAGTTTTCCCCACGAACGCAAAATCTACTACACCGTGTCCGCGTGGGACGAGGACGTAGTCCTAACCAGGGAAACCGCCATAACAGCGGTGAAATCCCTGTACAAGGCTTCCCCCGAAGGGGTGGACGTGTCCCCTGAACTCGTGCGCGCAGCCATGGACTGCCACCTGCGCCCCCAAAGTAAATCCAAGAGCAAGAAGGTCTGCGAGTTGTGCATGGCCAGCAAGCAGCTGAAAGAGTACGAGTGCAAGCTCTTCTCCATGGACATGAGGAAGCAAGAAGAAACCAAAGAAATGTCCGCCGTAGGCAGCTGGAAGCCAAGCTTCGAGGAGTTCGTCCTCAAAGGGATCCACTCCCTCGGGAAGGCCAGGGGTGCGGACGCCGCCTGGCTGAAGGACGGGGAGGTCCAGTTCGCGGCCCTCGACGCCATGAAGAAGGAGTTCAAGGAAGTGAGGAGGCTGTGGACGTACTTGGACAGCCAGATCAGCGCTCAGGATGAGGTGGACATGTGCAAGATCCGCTTGAAGCTCAAAGACCGCAAGGACGAGAGGAAGAGCTCCAAGGCGGATTTGGTGTTGAGGCAGCTTCAAGAAGCCACGTCCAATAAGTTGCAGACGATACATTTGCTGGACGAGCACGAGTTGGACTTGCAACGGGCCACCCTCCAAGGGGAAGTGATCACCAACACCGGTAAGCTGGAGAAATATTTGGGGACGCACAGCTACTTGCTGAACCTGAGGACGCAACAAGCGGGGAACGACCCTGACCCTTGTCCCATATGCAAGAGTCCTCTAGAAAAGCAGTGGAACATCCTCACTTGCGGGCACTGCTACTGCCTCGAGTGCATCCAAGTCTTATTGGGACAAACGTCGGGTCGGCGGATCTCTTGTTCGGTTTGCCGGCAGCAGCAGGAAACCACCGACATCTTCATACACTCGCAGGACAGCGCCGCCAACGCGGAAGAGGTCAAGATTAAAGGGAACTATTCCTCGAAGGTCGAGGCGGTGGTGCGCTTGGTGCTGAAGCTCAGGGAGGCGGAAGACGGGGTTAAAGTGCTGGTGTTCTCGAATTGGGTCGTCCTACTGAAGCTCCTGAGGACCGTCCTGGAGCTGAACGGCGTCCGCTGCGAAGTCCTGCTGCCCCATTGTCTGCAGAAGAGCCTGGACAGGTTCAAGGACGGCAGCCGCAAAGTCACCGTGTTGCTTCTGCCCGTTAACCTCGGATCGAAGGGGTTGAATTTGATCGAAGCCACGCACGTGGTTTTCGTGGAACCCTTGCTGAATCCCGGGGACGAGCTGCAAGCGATTGGACGGGTGCACCGCATAGGGCAAACCAGGTGAGTTCCTTTGGACAGTGTTGATTCCTCAACAAAACCTTACTAATGTGAAAGGGCGACCTCCCCCACGGTAAATAATAATAATTTCCCCCATTGGGCTAGTCGTTATTGGGTGGGGCCTCCGCGGTAGCAGGGTGCAGCTGCTGCTACACGTAACAGCTCACAGTTGCAGATTTAAGCGAATTTAATCGAAGCCACGCACGTCGTTTTCGTGGTGTCCTTGCTCAATCCCGGGGAATCGCACCCCAAAACGTACAATAAGGTCCCCCCCTGCAACTTGCGAGTGCAATAGCCAAAGGCAACCAAAGTAAAACGCCACTTAGTTCAGGGAAGCTTCTATTTAGCACCGCCGGGACAAGGAGGTTCCATCGGTTTCTCCTTCTCCGCCTCGAACTCGAACGCTTTTTCCGAGGTGTCCGGGGAAACGCAGTAATACGGCACTGGGGGCACCCTCTTCACCGACTTGGCCTTCTGCCCGGTGATGTACTTCGTCCCCAGTTCCATGCTGTTCTCTATCACTATGGCCGCCTCCTGGAGCATCCGGCACTCTGTCTCGTTCAGTTTGGGCATGTGCGTCGAAACGGCCCCTTGCTTGCCCAGTCCCACCACCGAAGTCATGAAAGTGGAGAACTTCTCTATGGCCCCCGACTGGCGTACGAACGCGTACTCCGGGCGAATGGGTATTCCGTTGAAGGCCTTGATCAAATGGAGGATGAAGCGCGAAGCGGCGAAAGCCTGCGTCAGGTGGCACGACCCCGCGATTCCCTCTTGCTCCCTCAAACTCAACACGTCGTCCTCCATGGTCCGCAACTTCACGCGGATGCTGTTGCAAGCCTCCTCCTGCACTTGCCCGCATGGTTTCACCTGGGACAGCACCGGCACCACGCTGTAAGGGCAGGCTCCCCCTATGACCGGGCAGCAAAGCCTGCAAGGGTCCCAACTGGTGTAGCAGCCGATTAGGGCGTTGACGCGCATCGTGTACACATTTGTGATCCCTATGATCTTCCTGCGGTCGTAATTCCTCGCCTTCTTGTACTCCTCCGTGACCATGGGCACCAGGGCGTTGATCGGTGGACAGGCCACGCAGAAGATCGCCCCGGGACAGAACTCGCTGGCGTACGTGGCGGCGTTGCACACGTGACTCGCGTTCATCTCGAAGATCTCCTCTTCCGACTGCTCGGGCTTCTTCTGCCCGTGGCCGCACACCACGATGATATCCGCGTCCTCCACGGCGTCCTTCAGGGTTTCCGTGCCCAGGAAGGCGGCCAACTGCGGCCTCGTGTCGATGTGCGCCAGGTCGAGGGCCGTATGGCAGAAATTCCTGTCCTCGCTGTGCAGATACAGATTGGAAATCAGCTTGTTCTGCTTCAAGAGCATCGCCAGAATCCGACCCATCTTGGTCTCGGCCCCCAGGAGCGCCAGCGTCACGCAACTCTGCGCCGAACTGTACCGCCTCAAGGTGGTGAGTGCTGTAGAGGCCATCGTGAGGTGGACCCACTGGAATTTGGAGGTGTCAGCGAAACTTCAACTTGATTGATGTGCGCGGTGACGTTGGTCGCGACGCGGCGGTTCCCATGATTTCAGGGACTCTTGTGGGCTGGAACTGCAGTGTGTACTGTGGTGGAACCACAGTGTGTATTTTGGTGGAACCACAGTATGTACTGTGGTGGAACCTCTGTCAGGTCATATTCTAAAACCACTGAGACTACACCGTGGAATAAAATTTAATTTGGGCCTGGAAGACAAAGAGTAGGGAAAAGGTTAAGAGGGCTGAGAATAGACCACTCGCGTGGCGTCTGATAGACGCCACTGGCTGCTGGAGTAAAGCATATGGTTGAGCAAGTTAAAGCATGGTAAAGTAAATTGAAGAGTCACCGTGCGATGCCACTTTCATTGGAGTCTCCCAGACGCCACGCGTGTGGCAGTATTGTGAATTCGACAAGAGCGGAGTGTTAAACTGTCTTCTCCCTGACAGACCGACCGTCGTCCATAAATTCTTGATAAGAAACTCAATCGAGGAGAAAATCTATCAGGCGACCACTTCGAACGCGGAGCAATGGGACTCGAACAGGGTGACCCTTGGAGATATAAAGGCTCTGTTCGAAGCGAAGGATTTCGAGAGCGTCGCCATCGAGGAGAATTGAAGAAGAAGAAAACAGTATTACTGCCAGAAATGTGATTCGCATTTTCCGCCTAGTGTAGTCAGTGAGTGTGATGAACAGTTTTGCACTCATTGTTAGAGTAAGAATTGTGTTCGTGTCCGAGAATCTTAACTGCCGTTTAATTGTTTTTTAGAATACCGTTTAGTGTAAATTCCAATCCGCTATTTTATAATTTCGTAACTAATGTGTTTTTAACAATTTTAATAAACTAATTTGGAATTGATGTTGTTTAGAATGAATGAAAAGGCAACGTGTCTACATAGAATCATTGGTTTATGCTTTTAACTACGTAATGGGAAATTTTAACATCCTGTGAGTTGAAGGAAACGAAGTTCCCGCCTTGATTGATGAGAAGGGAATGTTGCGGTCACGGATAGTCGATAAAATTGTAATGGTGTCTTCAACGGATCGAACAGTTTGAAAATTGCAATTCCAAGACATTGTCTTCAATTGCAACTCATGATCACAACACCAATCGCAATCGGAAGCAGCAAAGCAACCACACCAAGAACCTTCTTGAACACGCGGTTCTGCCACTCCCTGTTCTCAATGCATTCCCTGTACCTCATCCGGCTGAAAGTGACCGAGTTGTAAAGCGGGATCCAGAGTTTCGGCATCAGCCAGAACAGGCCGTCGTCCACCTTCTTCCTCAAATGGTAGCTCCTCCTGTTCACCAGATCCCTCATCTCCACGTAATTGTACATGGCTAAATCGCAGATCGCATGCGCGTCCCCGACCCTCTTCTCTGAAAAGAGGGCCGTGGCCTTCTTGAAATTCCCACCGGCCTCGCCGATCAACTGGTCCAGGATCAGGCAGTCCTCGAAACCTGCGTTCATCCCTTGACCGTAGAAGGGCACCATAGCGTGTGCTGCGTCTCCAACCAGAACTGACTTGCCGAAATGGTAGGGTTCGCATTTGATCATGACGAGGGCCGACGGTTTGGTTTTGAAGAAGTCCTCGACCAGGTGCTCCTCGCCTATGAGGGGAATCGAGTCGGGGAAGGTTTTCCCGAAGAAACGCAGCAACTCCTCCGGCGTTTGGATGCGATCGAACATGTCGAAGGGCATGAAGAGGGTGACGGTCCAGGATCCGTCCCAGTTGGGCAGCGCTATCATCATGAAGCTGCCCCTGGGCCAAATGTGGAGGTGGTTGGGCTCCATGAGGTGGCCCATCCGGCTTTCGATGGACAACTCGAGGTAGCCGTGGGGGATGTAGGTTTGGCTGTAGGTGAACAAGGGGGTGGTTTGGATTACTCTGCGCAGCGCGCTGAACGCTCCATCCGCTCCAACTATGAGGTCCGCCTTTTGTTGGAAGGTCAGGTCTTGGGGTAAACTGTTGAAAGTTCGGCTCACTACTCGGGCCAAGATCTCTCGAAGACTACACTAGTCAACTAGTCTACTAATAGCACTACTAGTCAACTAGTCTACTAATGACTCTACTAGTCAACTAATATTACTAGAATATCCATTAGAACCTGAATCCTCACTTCTTGATTGTTACTATTCCCGAGTCCACATCGGCGGCCATCAGTTTATGCTGGAAGAACAGTTTCACGTTGTCGTACTTCTCGCAAGCTGAGAGCAGCACCGAATTGAGGTAGTTCCGACTGACGGAGTAGATGCACTGCTGGGTTCTGTTGTCGTATTTCACCGACTTCTCGCCACCTCTTTGATCGTGCAGGAGGCGACCTTTCATGGGGATGGCGCACTTGAGGACTTCGTCCTCCAAGCCGACCGCCCTTAGGGACCTTCTGGCTCTATTGGACATGGCCAGGTTTATGGATCTTCCCCTGGCGGCCTTCGCCGTCCGAATGTCTTCCCTCTTCTCGTAGAGGTGGACGTTGAGGCCCCTTTTCGCCATGAAGCAGGCGCAAAGGGAACCGACCTAACGAATGCACCCCAGTCGTCAGAAATTAGATGGAGTACGAATCCACCTATGGTCGCAGTCAACCAATGCAATTACGGAAAACAATCGAAGTCAAATCTCACCAAGCCACCTCCGATTACGATCACGTCGCACTTATCCATGTTCCTCTTGAGGATAATTCCAGCGAACTGTCGCTACCGCTTCCCTTCGATATCGACCCCGAGCTTTCTGCTCATTGAACAGGAAATGCGCGTTGAAACTGGATCGGGCTTACTGAAATGGCTTCAATTTTGTAATGTGATATCCCGTCGTACGCAATTGGAGTGCAAAAACCGAGAGGGAGATAAAAAAAGCGTGGTTATCCCATCGAGTTATCTCTAAGGTTTGTGATAAGATGAAAAAGTCACCGCATATTTTAGGAGGAATTAGACTAAACCAATTGAACGCACTAGACCTTCCGCGGGACTAGTTCCATTTGATTGTAAAGAAGTCCTCCAATGGGATAGTTGATTCGAATGGGGGAGTCACCCGACGCCGACGCGACGTGGTGGTCGAGAGGGTGAGAAGACAGGAATGGGACGGTTGGTACCAACAATAAAACAGTAGTTCAACATTGACGTATATTTCGTTTCATCACAAATTACAACTATTTACAACTTAAGTGTATCCAAACGTAAAAACAAGAAGATACCGAAATTCGGGAATGACATTTTGTTGACAGTGGAGCTCCTCTTACGTCTTTATACTCGTGAGTTTGCTGTCGTCGTGCGACTTGGGGTAGGAGTGTCCGCTTTCATGGTGCACCTGCCAACACTCAGATGTGGCCTTACAACCGATCAGGACTCACCACTGCGACAGCAAGCTACACAAAAACAGACCTGCGATAAGATAGAACCTTTAAAGCCGCGGCTGTCGGAGGACTGATTGCTCTAAATCCGTCCCGCTCTAATCAGACACCCCGACCGGAGGGCTCGAAGGACCAATCTTACTGCTGCTTCTGGTGGGTCACCACGGCCTGCTGCGGCGCCTTGAAGCACTGCAGCAAGAAAGCCGTGTACGTGACGAAGGCGACCCCAATCGCCAACAGGGCGTACATGAAGATGTTGAGTTCAGGCTGACGGAAGCGGTTCTTCCTGAGCCATTCGAGCACGTCCTTCTCGGACTTGAGGTCGCCGCGGTAAATGCTGGGGAAGCGACGCCGGAAGTACACTATGGAGGGCAGGTTGGTCACCCCCCACTTCCGGGCGTAGCGGGGATCCGCCATCTTGACGAACGTTATGTCAAAGTTGTCCGTCTCGCTGTCGATGTTCTCCAGTTTCTCGAGCACCAGCTTGCTCTCCTCCGAATGAATCTCATCTGAAAGAGTGGCGCGTTAGGGTCACGTCTTACCACTGTTAGAATTTGTGGTGCGCCACCGCCGATCATAGTGGTTATCTTCGGTTGGAAGTGGCACTTACAGAAGAAGACCGTTACGAACTCGTTCTCTTCCAAGAGCTTCTCCAACATCTTCCTGTTGACCTCCTCTATCTCGTTCTTGATCTCGAACACGTCTTGGGAAGTCAGCCAGTCCAGGACTCGATCCCCCTGGGTTAAGTCGCCGTCGTACAACATGGGCGTCTTCTTTCTGAAGTACACCAGAGCCGGAAGGCTGTGGAGCCCGTGCTCTGACGCCGCTGAGGGACTGTTAATCTTCACGAAGTCTATGCCGAAGAGGTCTGCTTCCCCGTCGATTTCTTCTAGTTGCTCTAGGATTTCGTCGCATTCCGGACAATCGTCCTCGTCTGTAAAGCAATATTGCGGTGATGCGATCGAAGGGGATCTGAAGGTGATGGGGGAGATTCTTCAAAGGGGGATCTGAAGGTGTCGGGGGGATTTCCCAAAAGGGAATCCGAGGATGATGGGGGGATTCCTCTTAGGGGAATCCGAGGATGATGGAGAGATTCCTCGAAAGGGAATCCGAGGATGTTGGAGTGAGTCCGTCAAGGGTGATGAAGACCTCTCAGAAGGAAACTTGGGGATGATGGATCGAAGGAGAACCCAACTGGTTCTAACGAAGGAACTCACAGAAAAACACAGCCAAGAACGGCGACTCCGTGAGCAGCCTACCCAGCATCCGCTCGTTGACCGACTCAATTTCATCCGCCAGCTCTCTGTTGTCATCGTCGATCAGCCACTCTAAAACGGAGTCCTCGTTCTGCAAGTCTCCCTCGAAAAGCAGCGGATTTCCGTTCCTGAAGTACACCAGAGCTGGGAAAGTCTTGATGCTGTACCTCTTCGCCAGCTGCGGATCCATGATCCTGACCAGGTGGATCCCGTACACGTCGCACTCGTCGTCTATCTTCTCCAACTCCTCCAAGATCTCCTCGCAGATGTGGCAGTTCTGCTTGTAGAAGTACACGGCCAGGTACTGCGTGTCCTCCACTTGGGACTCCAGCATGACCCTGGTGATCAGTTCGATGCGGTCCTCGGTGCGCTGCTGGATCAGCCACTGGAGCACCTCCTCCTCTTCGGCCAGGTCGCCCTCGAAGATCCCCCCGATCCCCCTCTCGAAGTACAAGAGGATGGGGAAATCGGTCGCTCCGAAGTGCTCGGCGATGGCGAGGTCGTTCGTCTTGACGAACTTGATGCCGTGACGTTCGCAGTCGTCGTCGATGTTCTCGAGCTCCTCGAGGATGTGGCCGCATTGGTCGCAGTCGTCGGAATCTTCGGGAGACATGCTCATTGAGATTTACCTGATGACACCGGGGCCGGGGCACTGGGAATATGTTCTGAGGAAAACCTCTTGGGGCTTTCTTCAGGAGACCTCTCGAGGGATCTTTGTTTAGAAGAGCTCTCGAGGGGACCTTCTCCAGTACACCTCGAGGACTTTCTACAGAAGACCTCTCGAGGGGACCTTCTCCAAAACACCTCTAGAGGAGACTTTCTTCAGGAGACCTCTAGAAGAGATTTCCTTCAGAGGGAGTGGGATGTTAGAACGATTTCTACCCATGCTACGACACAACTATTTGGACGAAGAGATTTCAGGGTTCAACGTGTACACGACACAACAGGGGTGAGTTTAGTACCAATGAGTTCTGGCAAGGCCTCTTCCTCCTCCTTCTTATGGCCTAATTTGCCCTTGGGATGGTGATGGTGGTGCCTTCGGAAGACAGCGTCGCACAGATCGCATAAAGTTTTGTTCCCTATTGCGGGCAAATCAGATTATACCGCTGTCCTCGTAATGAATTGGGTGATAGGTGGTGATTATGACGGCGACCGAATTGTCATAGACCGAGTTGGTACAATCAAAAATTAGATGGTCCTTAGTAAAATACGATATAGCACCTAGTTATACTTTTCTAAACGAATTTTTCAAATTTTTACAATTATATTTATACTTTCGAGGGCACAAAACGGGGCGAGTCACAAAAATATGTGCCACGTGCTGATTCGATTGATGGGAAATTCGGAATCCTATAAGGGTAAGTGGAAGACTCACAGAAATAGATGGCGAGTGCCTCCTCCGTTTCGATCATCTTCATCAATTCGGGTCCTCCGGCCTGCTCGATGATATCCCCGCTGGGATCTTTTTGGGTGAGCAGCCACTGGAGGATCTGCTGTTCGTCATAAAGGTCTCCCGCGTAAATGACCGGTTCTTTCGAGCCTGACTTGAAGAAGAGGATGGCTGGCAGGGCGAAGACTCCGTGCTCTTTAGCCATCATCTTGTCGTCTATTTTTACGAAGTTTATTCCTGCTGCGTCGGCGTCATCGTCGATGTTCTCCACTTCAGCTAGCACCTTGGGACACTGTTTGCAGTCCATGCTATCTGAAATGTATTGTAACGTTTTTATTTACTTCGCACTAAACAGTTCACTTCGTGGTACGGTTAATTACACCCGTAGCACTGAATTGTACCCAACTCTATCTGCGGTACAATACTGGATTCGAACTCAATCAACTGGATGACTAAAACTGAACGAATGAGCGCGCGAGAACCGAGCATTTATATCAGAATGAAAGCACTGAAAATTCAGTCCTCACATAGAAACACGGCCACGTAGTCCGAACGTTGTCGAATCTTGTCGAACATTTTCCGATTGACCCTCTCGATCGAGTCGGTCAACTCCATGTTTTCCGGGTCGGACAGCCAATCGAGGATCTCCTCCTCGTCGTCGATGTCGCCGTCGTAGTTGATGAACTTCCCTCTGCGGAAGTACGTGATTCCCGGCGGATTCCTGAAGCCGTACTTCTTGGCCATCAGGCGATCTTTCATCTTGACTATCTTGATGCCGTATTCCGCGGCTTCGTCGTCTATAAGCTCGATGTGGCGGAGGATGCGCGGACTGTCGGCGTCTTCCTCTTTATCTGGAAATTTCGCTGTCCTCGCTACCACTGTTGGTCCTAACAATGCTACCGCCTATTCGCGGAAGATCGACCCCACTTAGAACAATAAACTGCACTTACAGAAAACTACCGCTAGAAATTCTTTGGTGTCGATGTAGTGGAACAGGGTGTCCCTGTCGATCTCTTCTATACTCTCGTCGTTTTTCTGGTCCATCATCCACTCGAGCACTTCGTTTTCATCCATGAGGTCGCCTGCATGGATTTTATGGTATACACATATCGAGTTGCCACGTTGATTAAAGTTTTGAGATAAATTATAATTATAACGTTCGGTACCTCGAACAAAATGGAATGGCACAGTCAAACAGAAGAAAGAATTACGCATTACTTACCATGTATTGCTGTTACTATAAATGTGCGTTTCTGGTTTTAGAAAACGGAGTGAGTTGGTGTAAAAGTGAAATGGGCGAGTGCGTTTCGATAGAAAACAATTTTATTTCAATTCGATAACAACGTATTATTTCACATCGGAAAACTGGGTGATCGATCGGCTTGCAGAGCCGAGGCTTAAGTATACATCTCAACAATTTCCCGGAGGCCGATTCGACCGCGATTGCGTAGAGCCTCCCGAATTTTCCCTATGTTTGCGGTGCAAGACATTCGCGGAAGGATCGCCGCCGGTAAGAGTTCAACAATCAACGAATATGTACAATTAACGTGCGAGTTGTAAGTGGTGAACCGTCGGTGGTAAAGTCGCGTGAGCAAAACCACTGTTAAAATCAAATAAACGAGTGAAAGTGAGATGAAGGGTTGAAAGTTGTGTCGGTCGAAGCGAGAGCGTGGCGGGACCTGAAGATGAGATTGCGAAAGTGCGACGCGAATAAAATGAGTTTCCGATTTTGTGGAGATAAAATTATTTTAAGGTGATGAGGGTGGATGGGATTAATTAATGCTGATGCAATATCATAGTTTCTGTTGATCAACATTGACAATAGTGATCAACCGCAAAATGAGTGATGGCAAGTTGAAATCAAAATTGGATCGTGGATGAATCGACTCGAGATTAGATCGGGTCGTGCAAAATTTAACCAGAGTGATAAAATTGACGTTCAAATAATCTATCACTCCCTCGAATTAGTTATCAGGGGAGTGCGATAAGGAGGGGTCAGTCTGCGTTACGTAGCCAAAAGTCTTCTCTCTTCTTCCCATGGCAGGCGTCTTCAAGCTGCATTCGTTCCAAATTAGCCACATTTCATCTACCACCACCAAACATATTTACCGGTCCCGAAGAATCCTTTTTTCCCTTTGCCCTTATCCTGCTTCAACGCGTTCTCTTTACCCTTCGCTTCCTTCCCGTCCCTCAGGGGTTTGTTAGCTACCGAAGCCTTCGCGAACGGCTTCTCCTCGTCCTTTTTCCCCACTTTGGCGGCTCCAGCTTTGCCGGCGTCCCTCGCCACCTTACCCGAATCTTTGCCGACCTTTCCCGAGTCCCTCGGGCCGTCGGCCCTCTTGGGCGTCTCCTTCGGCCCGGCTATGGACTTAGGTTTGGCCGGCGGCTTCGGCGCCTTGGGACCCTTTCCCGAAGCCACCTGCTTGGACGTCACCTTGGCGACCTTGGTGGTCTTGCTGGGTTTGCTCGGGCAGCACTGGTACGGCTCGAAGGAGGTCTTGGGGAAGGCGCCCTTTCCGCCAAGTCCGACGTAGAAGCAGCCGTCACCTGCGCACAAGCAAAACATAATGTCAGAATCGTCAACGGGCCGAATCGTTTCGGGTTTCGGAAGCTGGAAGCGCGAGCGTTAGTTTGGAAAAAAAAAACGAAGACACAGAGAGTTGATAACTCTGACAGTATGCCTCGCGCATGCAGGGAGGTCAGTCCGGTGGTGGCTTAGTCCGGGGGGAACCCCTGCGCCTTCATGGAAAACCCCGCCTTGAACTTCTCGCTTTATATGTACAAAATTTTCCTGGAGTATCCCGAGAAGGCGGTTGTACCGTGAAACCAAGTCAAGCGGGAAATTCAATTTGGTGATAGGTACTGGTTTTCCTTCGTTTTGTACACAGACAGTGGTCCAGGAGTCCCCCTACTGCGAGAGCCACCATCGAACCGCAGGCTTCGCAAGCTCGCAGCAAGGAATGCCGTTGAGGTCCTGTCTCTTGGATCCGCGGGGTCTTCCGGTTGGTCACGAGGCGAGGGCTCAAAGGGGGGGTCACTCTCTAGGGCGTCTAATAGTACCTGGGTAGTGACCTTTCACCAAGTCGTTGATGTCTAGCCTCCTGCTTTGCCCCTTTTCCGGCGATCCGTCCTCCTCATCGTCATCTTCATCACTCTCTCCGCTATCCCCATTATCATCATCATCATCCCCAGAATCCCCGTCACCTACGAGTTCATCGCAAACATGCAGCACCCATGCGGCCAGAGGACGTCCACACAACAATACTTTTCGCACGACACAAAGAATGAGGAGGGCTGATTCGAGTGAGGGGAAGCGATTGGCGTGATTCTGTGCTTTCGGCGTGAAATTTTGCGTTCGGCGGAAACTTTGCGTGAAACTCTCGCTCTGCACGTATATATTTTTTTTGCTTTCGGCGTGAATTTTTGCTCTTGGCGGTGTTTAGTGTCTTTGGTGAGATTTAGTGTTGTTGGGGGGAGTTTAATGTACAAACGCGGATCTCGTAAGACATATCTGTGGTAATCAAAACAAGTAACGTGATTCTTACTTTTCTGTTCGACTAGCCATTCCAATACTTTGTCTTCGTTACTTAGGTCACCTATAAAACGAACACCCTTTAGACGGTCCTGGTTCGTCCCGGTCGATTAGGCAATATCAACCAGCAGTAATCCCCATCAAGGAATAGTCGTAACAAGAAGGAGCACTGAACTCACGCGAACCAATGGAAGAGCACGACTAACACACGTGACTTCCACTCTAAGGAGAGTGGCTCCCCCTCTTGATCACTAGTGCGGATTCCCCCTTCTTGTTAAGAATACTCCTTGCTGCAACCCATGGAACTTAATGTCCTAACCTTAGAGAAGGAATTGGATAAACTGTTCCCTGATTCCTGCCCTAAGATTCCAAACCAAAAGACCACGTATTCTGTGAACCCATTGACTAGACCCAAAATAATTTGGACCGTCGAAGACGTTGATCCCTACTCACCAGTTTGCGCATCATCGCGAGTCAATTGTTATTTCAAGAGGATCAGGCACCTTACCGTCATACATGATGGGCACTCCGGTCTCGTAGTACACCAGAGCCGGGAAGCTGAAGATTCCGATTTCCGAAGCCAATTTCGCATCGTTGGACTTGACGAATTGGATGCCGTGCTTGTCCGTATCGTCGTCTATCGTTTCCAACTCCTCCAGGATCTCCTCGCAACTGTCGCAGTCGTCCGAATAGAAAAACACAGCCAGGTGATCCACATCACGAATGAGGACCTTCGGTCGAAGAGGATGAGTTTCACTTCACCTGACTCAAGGTTCGCGACCTTGCGCCTGACTCACCTGCAAGGTCTTCCTGTCCACACTTTCGATTACATCCGGAGCCGAATCCCTCAGCTCCAGCACCCAATCGAGGATGGCCTCTTCGTGCATCAAATCCCCTTCGTAAATGTTCCTGAAGCGCTTCCTGTAGAAGATCAAGCAAGGGAGCTGCGGGAGGTCGTACTCCCTGGCTATTCCGTCATCCGAGGTCTTCACGAAATCGATGTCCTTCTCCTCGCATTCGTCGTCTATGTTCTCGAGTTCTTGCAGGATCTTCTGGGATTTCTTGTCCCCTTCTTGATCTGAATCGGAAGAGTTTTTGATACATTTTACCCTCTTAAAGGACACGTCAGCTTAGAGCCATCCTCCCCGGGGACCATCCTTTGAGAATGTTCCAATTTGGACTATCTTTTGAGAATGTTCCAATTTGGACCATCCTCTCTGAGGATGTTCCAATTTGGACCATCCTCTCTGAAGATGTTCCAACTTGGATCATTCTCTCTCAGGATTCTCCTAATATGACCAGTCCTTCTCGAAATTGGCTCATCCACTGTCCACCCCGCTTCATCAATGCAGACAACTCACAGAAGAACACAACAACGAAGTCGTTCTCGGTCAGCATTTTGTCCAGCATCTTCGTGTTGACCTCCTCGATGCGATCGGGTATCTCCAACGTGTCTTCGTCGGTCGCCCAAGCTAAGACTTCGTCTTCATCCGCTATGTTCCCGGTGTACACCACGAGCTCCTTATTCCTGAAGAGGACCAGCTTAGGGAAAGACTTGATCCCGTGCTTCCTCGCGAGGCTCAGGTCCTCGGTGGTGACGAAGATGATGCCAGCTTCGTCCAGCTCATCGTCGATGTTCTCCAGCTCATCCAGGATGTTGTCGCACTCCTCTCCCTCCTCGCACTTCCCGCTGAAATAAACCACCACGTATTCGTGCTCTTCGATCAGGTCTTCGAGGATCTCGTCGGTGACCTCCTCGATGGTGTCCGTGTTCTTCTGCTCGACCAGCCACTGGAGGACTTCGTCCTCGTTCATCAAATCTCCCTCGTACAAAGAAGGAATCTTGTCTTCGAAATAGATCAAAGTTGGAAGATGGTCGATGCCGAATTCCTTCGCCTCCGCGTCGTTGTCTATCCTCACGATCACTATGCCTTCCTTCTCCAGCTCATCGTCGATGTTCTCCAGTTCGTTCAGCACGCGGATGTCCTGTTTGTCGTCCTTGTCATCTGAAAACGAAAACGTCTTCACCCACTTAGCGACGCGCCAGCTAAAGCCAAACGACGGCTCTTCAAGTCAACTCACAGAAGAGCACCGCCAAGTATTTCTGATTTTCGATGAGTCGGTCCATCATTTCGTCCGTGATGTCGGGAATCTCCACGTGCCTCTTCTGGTGGAGCAGCCAACCCAACAGTTCGTCTTCCTTCATCAAATCGCCCTCGTACAAGTGCGGGATCTTCTTCTCGAAGAAGACCAGGCTAGGGATCACGTCGATACCGTACTCCTTAGCCTCGTTGTCATCGTCTATCTTCACGAAAGCTATGTCGTTCTGGTCGCATTCGTCGTCGATGTTCTCCAACTCAGCAAGCACCTTCTGGCTCTTCTTCTGGTCCTTGTCATCTGCGACCATACAACGAAAATAAATCCTTACCACTTCCAATGCTTCCTATCTCACCACATTTCCCAAATTGCCAACCACGAGACCTCTCAACCCACCCTCTCCAAATTTCCAACCCCTAGAGCTCTCAACCCACCCTTGCGATCCGAGAGCTATCGACCCAAGTGGTCAACTTACAGAAGAGCACCGCGACCCACTGCTTCTTGTCGATGACTATGTCCAACATTTCGTCGTTGACGTCCTCAATTTCGTCGCTCTTCAGTTGGTGTTCGAACCACTTCAAGACCTTCTCCTCCTCCTCGAGGTTGCCCTCGTACATGGTCGGAATACCGCTTTCGAAGTACACCAAGGAGGGAATCTTCTCGATGCCGTACTCCTTGGCTTCGTCCGGATCGTCAATCTTAACGAAGACGATCCCCAATTTGTCGCATTCGTCGTCTATGTTCTCCAGTTCGTTGAGGACGCGCTGGGACTTCCTGTCGTCGTCATCATCTGCAACCAACAGTGGAGACGATGTCATCAATCGAGAAGAAACTGGCGAACTGAAGAGTTCGCGGAGGAAGTCAAGAAGGAGCTTAAGGGACTTCGCCAAGAAGGAGCTTAAGGGACTTCGCCAAGAAGGAACTTAAGGGACTTCGCCAAGAAGGAGCTTGAGTGACTTCGCCAAGAAATTTGAGGGACTCCGTCAAAAAAGAATTCGGAAGAAAGGAATCGTGAAGAGAGTAGCAGAGAAGAGAAGAACCTACAGAAGAGAACAGCCAGGAACTTGCTGGTCTTTATCAGTTTGTCCAGCATCTCATCAGTGACGTCCTCGATTTCGTCCTTCTCCAGCTGCTGCACCAGCCACTCCAAGAACTCCTCCTCTTCCTCCAAATCTCCGTCGTACACGTTCGGTATCCCTTTTTCGAAGTAGACCACAGCAGGGAGGTCGTCGATGCCGAACTCTTCGGCTGCATCTTCATCGTCGATCTTGACGAACTGGATACCGTGTCTGTCGCAATCATCGTCGATCTTCTCCAACTCCTCGAGCACCTGCATGTTGTCTTCTTCGCCATGATCATCTGCAACCATCCAACAATTGACGAACCGTCAAAAGACCAAATGAAAGAGCAGACTTACAGAACAGCACGACCAAATGGTCGACGCTGCTTATCAGAGTCGACAGGGTCTTGGCGGTGACGTCTTCGATTATATCCTCCTCGTCCCCTGTGCTTTTGTGTTGGACGAGCCACTCCAAAACGTCTTCTTCTTTCGTCAATTCACCTAGAGAAAACGCGTGCTTTGCCTTGTACTGTTCAATCCTATGATACTCATCATGGTTTAGTCCTCAAAGTTTTCTCGATTTTCCAAGGTTTAGCCAGTGGATTGTTTTAGGCGAATAATAGTTTTTTCTTACTAGATGTCAATCAGTTTGAAAACAACACCAACCCTCATAAATAATAGGAATTTGATGCCTGTAATACACCAAGGATGGCAGCTGCCCTAAATTGTACTCTTCAGCCAGGCTCTCGTCGTTGATCTTGACGAAGCCAATGCCCAATTGGTCGGCTTCGTCGTCGATGTTCTCCAACTCTTGGAGGACCTTGGAGCACTTTTTGCACTCGGGCTTGTCTGAAAGCAGTTTTCGTCAGGATTCCCTTCCATCCAGGAAGATTCCTCGAACGGGGAAAGCCTTCGAGGATTTCGTTTGACGTAAAGTAATGCAAAAACGTAACGAGAAAGCACACGTAAAGCTGTTGTTAAAAATTACCCTTCAAAAGCGCATTTGAGCGGTTTTGAAGAGCGGATATTGAGTGCCATAGATTACTTACTAGTGGCACGTTTGCAGGTTTCTGTGTCTGGACCTGTAACATAACAGCACAAGCGCGAGTGTTAGACACATTTCTAAGACACGTAGGTACCTGGACCTTAAAACACTTGTAGCTAATGTAGACAGTGAAGCAAATGAAAACAAATATGGAAAGTGAGGCAAATGAAACAAATGTGGAAAGTGAAGCAAATGAAACAAATATGAAAAGTGAAGCAAATATTGTAAATAAAGAAAATGAAGCAAATATAGAAAACAAAGTAAATACATAGGTATAGCAAATGGAACAAAATGAACCAAATGCAAATTCAGCAAATATAGCAAAAAAATAAAAGAAGGTTAGAGCGTCGGAAAATTTTCGGGTTCCAGTCAAGGTGTAACCCTAGGCGAAATTGTTTACGATCTTGGAAACTGTAAGCACATGAAATTCTATTCGGGGCGCATTAATAAGCTAGTACAGAGGCTTGAAGCTATCCGAAATTAGAACTCTGGCGTCTGGTAGACTCTTGTATGGGCGCAGGTATGAGACATGTTTGTAGTATGCGTCTTCTTACTACATTCATTGTGCTATTTTTTCGGGCAAACAGCTGTGGCCGCGGCTCATTCACTTTGGATCTAATTCGGTTTCGTTCGCGTAATTTCTCGATTAGTGCGGAACTGATTCGACTTTCGATTTCCGAATCAAACTCAATTCGTCGTTCATTTTCGATTTCCGTAGCAAACTAAATTCGTCGTTCATTTTCGATTTCCGTAGCAAACTAAATTCGCCTTCCATTTTCGATTTCCGTAGCAAACACTTACAGAAGAGCACTGCGACGAAATCGGTTTCTTGTACGATCTTCTCCAGAATTCTCGCGTTGACTTCCTCTATCCTATCGGGAAGGTCCATGGCTTCTAAGCTGGTGAGGAAATCCAGAACGTTTTCCTCGTCCATGAGGTCTCCTAAAATGGGGTTTGGCCGATTTTGGTGGAGGAAGTATTTTGCGGGGGAATGCAATTCGCATGTTGGACTTTATAGAGTTTATACGATATACTCTTTTGAAACTTCGTTTTGAAGAGTATAAGAAGAAGGGGATGATTTTAATTCGGTTAAATTTGTTTTGAAAGCTGGCCAGTCAACGAACGAATTGATCAGACGTTCAATAACTTTGGGGGGGAGATAATTCGGTGAAATTTTGCGTCCGCGCGAAAAATAGCGGCAAATCGTTGGCCCACGTTCAAATGTAGAGATTACAATGGCCCGAGTGCGAAATAGAGATCGGAGATTGGTGGGACAGCTGGGCTATTTTTGAGCACCCGGTGTGATTTAAGTTCTCGAGCAGTCATCGGCGAATTCAATTCGAGCTGGCCTGATTTTTGTTTTACTCCGAGCTTACCTTCATAGATGATCGGTTGTTTTTCCCTGAAATATGTGAGGGCTGGAAAAGTTTTGATGCCATAGTGTTTGGCCAGTCTTTTGTCGTTGATCTTGACAAAGTCGACGCCGAACGAGTCGGTGTCGTCGTCGATCTGCTCCAACTCTTGCAGCACCTTGTCGCAGGTGGTGCAACTCCGCGCATCTGCAAAGAAATGGTTTATTTTTTGAATTCATCCAAAAGTTGGAATTTGAAAAGAGGGCCAAGTTGAATCGAACGTGGGTCGACCGAATTTCCACTTCTTCGATTCAAACGCGATGCTAGAGCTAGAGCCGCAGTTAAAAATAGGATCGGATTGTTTGCTTAGCGACTGTGTTCCACCAGTAGTCGTATTCTATTTCATTAGAATTCTGCAACCGCGTACGCTTTCGCAGTGGGGGAACTGGGTTTGACCAATGAACGGCACGTAGCGCTGTTCCCCCACCGCATTGCAAGGCGAAAGCGAACGCGAGATCATAACTCTAATGAAATGGAATACGACCATAAGATTGAACCTTCACGCCTAAAACTGTTCTAATGTGATAATGTGATCTGCCATCCCTCAATATTTTAAGGCGACTTTCGAATGTTTCCTGCAGCAAAATCAACTAGACGTTCTACGTTGGAATCGAAGTTGTTTTGGGGTTTTTTGAACGTTTAGAAGGCAAAATTTTGGCAAATTTAGCCACAAAAAAATGCATTGCAACAACATGTGCGGGAGGACACGCATTTATCCGCTGGTGGCGACGCGACGTAACAGCAACCTCGCATAGGCCAGATCGTGGTTCAGTTGCCCGAGCCAAATCTGGATATGCCAAGAGCCAAGAGGGACACTATAACATTTCTACGTTGGCCGCTCTAACGCTAACATTCATCGCGGATATCCGCTTTCATTTTGGGGAGTTGGAGGAGAAATTCGGGTTTATTCGTCGAAAAGACAACTAAACTTCCATTTTGTTCGCATTATTTTTGGCCGTCGAGGTCGATCGACCTAAGCGAATCGAAGTCTGCTTCAACACTCGACAGTCTGGCTGCTTCTACGCCCAACAGTCAAAGAGTCTCATTTGAATTTTCCTAGGTCGGAGGCACCCCTGGTCCTTGTGGTTTTTCGGGGCCGACCCCGCATAGCGTATCTACTCTACTTACACCAGAAAACAGCCACATAGTCCTTCTCCGAGAGGATTTTGTCCAGTTGTTTGGCCGTCACTTCCTCGATCACAGGCTCCTGGGAGGCGGCCTGAGCGGGAGCCGATGGTGCCTTCTTCGCCTCAGTTGTCGACGTCGACGCGGCCAAAGCCACGAGCAACAGCCACCACCACATGCTGCTGTCCACTGCTCGGCTTCAGGCGACGCCGGCGGTTCGACGTCGCGGCGCTCCTCTCACGGCCGTCTAAAAGCGTTCGTGCTACTCTGCGTGATGTGGGTTTGAAAGCGGATCGTTTTGATCCAGGCGGAGGCAACCAGCGTTGCATTTCGGCCATTGCCCATTCGACGAGAGGTTTTCATTTTCGCTGATTACATTGTAGATTTTAGTTATTAGGGATTTCCCTCAACTCTATCTGCGAGTCAATTACCGAATGAATCAACGCGCTAGAGCGATTGTATTTATATTGCGCACGGGGCCTCCAGAAGAATCCGGAATTCTCCCGAGGACGAAGTGGTGTATGTTTCTAATTGGTGGTGCGTTATAGCGGTCTGTAATGGATGGATATATCAACATAGTGAACAGTCGAGGACATGATGAAAACAAAAGTCGTGCCCATTTTTCTCAAATATTTATTACTATCAATTGGGAGTGGTAATACATTATGCAAGTGATTCCATTTAATAACGGGGTTTAAACAGTAAAACCATGGCCCAATTAACAATGTCATGATCCAGTTTACATGAAATTCCCACAACCGCGATCAAGTTTGAGTGACAGGTGATGGGGTTTACATATCACAAAATTCACGTTACATCACAATTGGTCCAACTAATTCGACTATCACAATGGTCCCGAGTAGCAAGTAGAGGTAACCCTTTGGAATGGTTCCAGGTGAATTCGTCGCCAAAAATAATCACGATAACGCATAGCAAGGATTACTTATTGGTACATTTTGATGGATTGATGAATTGGCTATCACCTTATGATACAGAACTTTCCTGCGATGAATTGACTTGTGAATTTACCGATGAATATTCCCGATGGGAATTTACCAGGCACTTGTGCGAACGAATTGTTTCTTCATTCGATTTCCAAATGTATGGAGTCGCTGTCGGGTATGTAGAGATGCTTTTGCTGCTCGAATAAGTCGATTAGGGCTTTAGTGAACTTTTGGTGGAGCTCATCTACTTGTTCTCTGGTCGGGTCTGGGGTTCGCTCCACCTCTATTGGTCTTCCCACTGCACAGAAAGAACATAACGAAATATTATGGATAGAACCAGAGATTAGATGGTCCTTGCTAGAACAGAGGCAAAGTTTACTGACCCACAACTGTAACAGGTGTCCTACGAGGAACGATCCCAAAGGTATATTGGAATATCCCTCTACCTAGGGGGATAAGCGGAGCCACTCCTGTTTTCTTCTTGAACCATTCCTGCGCCCTGCGTAGCGCCGACCCTTCGGCGGCTTCGACTTGATCGAAAACGTCCGTCTCTCCGAAAGAGAACACAGGAACTAAGGGCGATCCGTGCCTCAGGGCCATCCTGCAGAAACCCTTCCGCCTCTTCAGCACCAGCCTGTAGTGTCTCGGCCTGCAGTTGAAAGCTTCCGCCGCCCCGCCAACCGCCAGCACCGCCGCCATCCCACCGCCGGGTTTGCCGAGGATGTGGTTCAGAGAGCGTTCGGACGAACTGACAGCTCCCAGCCACAGGGCCAAGTCCCTCAAGAACGGCACGTTGAAGTGGATGTTCAGGGTGCAAGGTCGCACTTCGTGGTGGGGGAAGAAGCACTGCCGGTCCGTCGCTTCCGTGGCGAAGCTGACGAAGGCGCCGGTGGTCAGCATCCCGTGGGGGAAGCTGGCGAAGAGGTAGTTGCGTTTCGGGTCCAGTTCCGCCCAGGGGAGGCGTTCCAGCTTCACGGGAAAGTAGTCCTTCAGGTGCCTCCACCAGTTCCACTGGCGCACCCATCGCTTCGGTCGGGCTCCCTTCTCGCACGTGTGCTTGTCGAAGAGCCAAGCCCAAATCAGGTAAGGGAGGAGTACGGGCCAGAGGCGGGTGAAGAATAGCAAGTATAGTGTTAGGATGGGCGCTAATATATCACCGAAGCCGAAGACGAGGAACCAGGAGAGAGCTGCCAGAGTTTGGAGTCGCCGGTTCAAAGGGATGTTGAAGGGTGCGAATTTGATGCCCATTAGCTCCATTTCTAGTCCTTTTGTGCAGATGTGTTTAATCGAAGCTATGGTTCAACTATTGTACAGCTGCGGTTAAACTATTGTACAGCAACGGTTCAACTATTGTACAGCTCTGATTCAATTGTAATCCAGCTCTTGTACTCCTGCGGTTTAACTGTGGTCCTCCTCCAGTACAACTGCGGTTCTGTTACGGATCAACTCCCGTACACCTATTATCCACTGCTTGCGGTTCGATACACAAAGCTACAATGGTACTATTCTAGACCCGACCGTCCAATTAACGTAACCTTCAAGAAGCACCGACTAACTGGCGTTTTCGTCTCTAGACCCATGCAGAAATTTATGCAAATTTGAAACAAAAACACTACTCATCCATTCAGCAGAATGACGCGACTCATTCGTAGTATGTGCTGCGGTCACTCCGGAATCGATCAGTGATTTATATCACTCCATAATCACTGCTGGCACGGAAGGAGATACCGATCGCCAATTGAACTAATGCAGACTTTCCATGTCAACGGTCACATGAGAAGTTGATGTGATGCACCGACGCCGCGCGTTGCACCTACTAAGTGCTGGGTGCTAGGGAAATTAGGACTCCCGTTCTAAAAATTCAAGCGGCGTCACGTGGTACCGCACGTTGGAATTGGAGTAAGTGGGAGGGAGGCTCGATCGTGCTAAAACGGTAGAAGACCAGGAGGCGTGAGGAATTTTTATCGCGATCAGCGTCTCGGTGTTTCTATTCATCAAACTGATTAACCGTAACACACATTGTTACCGTTTACATAATATCATTGGCATGCGGCATATCCACAATACATTTACTTACACTACTTATCGGACTGTGGAGATAATGGAATTACCGCAGGAACAACCTTGGACTAGTGCGTGTTTTTTGTAGCAACCCGGATTGTCTACATTAAGACTTAATTTGATCTTGTAAAACGCTAAGTGCTCCGCGTTATCTTCCTATCATTACAACTGTGGTCGGAATCTCGAAGTTCCCAACGAATCCATCCAGTTAAAAAATTTACTTCGCGAAAAAAGGTACAATAGAACATGATATCACAATGGTTTTGGATGACGCAACCCGTGTCGAGGAACACCCTTCGGGACCGCGACGGCAACGTCAGTCGATTTCCAAGTGTATCGAATCGGCATCCTCGAGGTAGTGGTGTTTTTGCTCCTCGAAGAAGTCGATCAGAGCTTTAGTGAATTTCTCGTGGAGCTCCGCCACCTCTTCCCTGGTCGGGTCGGGGTTCTTCTCCACCTCGATGGGCCTGCCCACTGTATTAGAGAACGGAATTTTTCAGTCGACGTAAAAATTGCACCCTCATAATTCGATTTCCCCGTGAAGGGAATTAACCGGTGATGGCGGAAATGGTTGAGTTCTGAACTCACTGGCAACAACGCGAATGAGTGCGATGAGTACTGGCAACAACGGGAGTAATGAGTTCTGAAGAGAACTAACCGACTACGGTGACTGGTCTCCTATGAGGCACTATCCCGTAGTTGTACTGGAATATCCCTCTCCCCATGGGGATGGCAGGGGCGATCCCGATGACCTTCTTGAGCTTCTCCTGGATCTTCCTGACCGTGGATCCCTCGGGGTTCTTCACCTGATCGAAGACGTCCGTTTCCCCGAAGGAGAACACCGGGACCAAGGGCGATCCGTTCTTGAGGGCGATCCTGCAGAAACCCTTGCGGTTCTTCAGCACCAGCTTGTACCGCCTGGGTCTGCAGTTGAACGCCTCCGCCGCCCCTCCGACCATGAGGACCGCGACGTTCCCGCCGCCGGGCTTGCTGAGGATGTGGTTCAAGGAGCGCTCCGAAGCGTTCACTCCCCCTAGGGAGTACGCCAGTTCCCTGAGGAAGGGCATCTGGAAGTGCTGGTTCAACGTGCAGACCCTCACGTCGTGGTGCGGGAAGAGGGTCCTGTAGTCGCCCGCTTCGGTGGCGAAGCTCACGAAGGAGCCGGTGGACAGCATCCCGTGCGGGAAGGAGGCGAAGAGGTAGTTCCTCTTCGGATCGAGCTCCACCCACGGGGCCCTCTCCAACTTCACGGGGAAGTAATCCCTGAGGTACCTCCACCAGCTCCAGTTGCGCACCGACATTATGGGGCGACCGCCTCTGTCGCACTTGTCGCTGTCGACGGTCCAAGCCCAGATGACGTAGAGGAGGACGGCGGACCAAATGGAGGAGAAGAGGATCAGGTAGAAGGACCAGAGGAGGCCGATGAAGCCGCCGAAGGCGAAGACGAAGAACCAGGCGGCCGCGGCCAGGGTTTGCAGCCGCCTCTTTAAGGGGATGTTAAGGGGTGCGAATTCCATACCCATCAGTTCCATCGTGAGTGGGGTCCTGAAAGGAAGGGTTGGGTTTTCACGTTGCCTGCCCTTGGGGCGCCCTTTCTGCTTTCACATTAACTTTGACTATGCTGACTTCCCAACGCCAGCCTAATTGGGCGAAATATTAATAAATTTATTGTGACTTTCCAAGCTAAATTACAATATTTTTCATTACGTCGATATTTACAGTATGAATTGATACTTGTAATAATTATCCATAGTAGGAGCTCAAAGCACCGGTCTGTGCTTGTGGTCACGTATGAGGTGATGTCTTTGATTATTATGGAACATTTATGTATTCACTAGGAAGCTGGTTTCTAGTCGGTGAGGACTGTATAGTAAGTGCTTATAACAGAATATACCGTTCTCAATGTCGAATGCACTATTTATAGCTGAATAAATACACTGATTCTCACAGAATACACTTATCCTCGCAGAATAAACGTAACACGTTATCACCAAGGCTATTCCCGTAAAGCACCGACTTCCGATTAAATTCCACTTGGTGTGAGAACAGGACGCCCCAAAAACACGTTTCTCCCGTTAAACGGATGGACAGAAAGTCACTCACCTGGACCTAAACACCTGGCGCGCATGTGAGAAAGGAAGAGGCCGAAGCTACATCCAAACACGTGCGAATGTTATCTGGACGATCGACTGTTTCGCACAATACAAACTTCAAGTGTCTCGTATGAGATAGGCACCTTACTCTGCGATAGGCAGTTTTGCGATAGGTGGTTTACATATCCAGTTAGGTTTGCGATAACTTCGTGATATCTAGCCTAACCGACAATACTCTGTATGGAATTATTTTTTGTGTGGGATTGCGCAATAGGCGATTCTTCGAGTAAAACTGCCTCGCGTTGCGTTGAGGTTTTGCCTTTTTTTAATTCCGTCTCCCCCTCCCACACATTAACAGGCGTGGTACCCATTAAGATGCCAGAGTACGAGAGAGATGGATCATACACCACCCATGCACTAAACAATGAGCAGACAGACAGCGTGTTAGGCTAATTTATTCTTTTCAGTTTTTATTGGTAGCATAATTCTTTAATTGGACTATAGTGACTTTACTCACAGGGTGGATAGGAAATGCAAACACTTTACTTAAAAAATCCACACCATAATTACTATATTAATTTAAGGAATGTGGAAATTATTTAAGAATTTATGATGTACACAATGCTTGGTATAATGAAAAAAAAAACTCGTTTGAACTTTATTCCCACTTTAATCATTATCGTGTTCATTATGCATTGTATAGAAATTGACCGTGAAGTCTATTAGACGTGATGCGTGAAAACGAGTCTTGCTTCAGGAAGCAAATTGATTAGATAAAATTGTACTCCTCCATGAAAAATACCGTAGGTATTAATTTTCCATCCTTAAGTTAATAAAGGATGGGAAATGAATAGCGAATGGTCGCGTTCCCATGGAAAGATACGCCATTTTAAAAAGTGACGTCATCATCCAGTCGTCGCTTGTTTCATTAGATCCATAGTTCGCCCCCACCTAGGGACCAACTTAGTCTCCCTCAGTAATCCTACGATGAAAATTCCCTGGTTACTCGACAGAACATTGCCATCTCCTTCCCACTCTCTACTCCCTGTTTCCTACCACAGAAAAACTATTGACTTGTTTACATTTTCACCATGCACCTTTACGTGAGAAAACTACCCAATACACAATCGACGACATCGCAAACTACACCGTGACGCGGACGCAGATTTAAATAGTGTAAACGGAACACACAAACGTCAATGGGCGAGCGATCAACGACCATTTTTCGCCGTCCCATCCACGAAAATGGATCGAAAAACGGCGAGGAGAAGCAGATCCGCCTCGTCGAGTTCGGAGGAAGAGGATAAAAAGAAGAGGTACCGGTCGAGAGACCGCAAAAAACGCAAGCAATCCAAGTGCAAGAGGGAGCACAAAACGCAAAAGAGAGACGTCTCCACGTCTTCCAGCGATTCCTCCACGTCGGTTTCCGATTCGAGTTCCGACTCGTCCGATTCCTCATCGTGCAGGGAAGCGAAGCGGAGGAAAAAAGACAGGAAGAAGAGGCGGCTGAAGCGGAAATTGGAAAAATCGAAAAAAGGCAGCGCCAAAAAGACTGAAGCGAATAGGAAATCCGCAGGATCGAAGATCAACACAAAAGAAAAAGAGGATGAAGACGGGAGCATGGACATCCCACTTGACTTGATGGACAAGTCCAAAGCTTTAGCGCCTATGACTAGGGAAGAGTGGGAAAAGAGGCAAAGCGTGGTCAAACGCGTATTCGATGAATCTTCAGGACGCTATAGGTATTGTACCCAAACCCACCGCTAACGTCACAATATCTTTTTGATAACTGCCATAGCCGCATCGATTCATTTTAAACCCCGCGTCCGCACACCAAAATCAAGCGAGCTCAAACCGAAAACAAAACGAACGTAAAACATTTGCAGACTAATCAAAGGAGATGGGGAGGTAATCGAGGAAATAGTGAGCAGAGACCGCCACAAAGCCATCAACCAACAGGCGACTCGCGGCGACGGGGAGTACTTCCAGTCCAAGCTCAACAATCAACTCAAATGACGAAGACGCCTCGACAATATACGCAACAGCCTTTATTCTCCTCTTCTTGGCAAATATATAAACATTTGATTTGTGTAGATTTGGAAACGATCTATAAAAACTACATGTATCACAGTGGTGAGGAAACCTCGCACCTCCAGAAATTCCCCAATTTGTGTTCGCCCCCTAAAATTTTACGATGTGGTCTAAAAGTCGCGTCAACCCTGTCCCATAAAGACGATCCTTCAACCCATTTGGACCCATCGCATCTAAAAAGTGAACACCTCACCATAGGGACGTGGGTCAAAATGGGAGGTATGTTGCCTGTACCATGAAAATGCCTGGTGTTTGCGATGACACGAAAAATGCACATGCTATGAAAACTCATTGCTCCTCCTGTTCCATGAGAATCTATGGTACGTCAGCTAAGTCATGAAAATGCGCGGTATGCTTCCCCACACCACGAAAACGCTTGGTGTGTTGGCGCGTACCATGAAAATGCTTGGTGTGAACCACCGCGGTTGAAATCCCTTTAGAACAGTTGTATGAAGAAAGTTGTCGATCCGTCCCTCCAAGACGGATCGTCCACTATCTTCGCCCTGCAGAGCGGACAGGTCTGCTCCCTGTCGAACCAGGTCGTCACGCAATTCTCGCAGAAGATGTGCCTGCATTGCAACAGCACAGGCGAGTCGTACTCGTCGTGGCAAATCGGACAGTGCTCTCCCGCTGTTTGGATCTCTTCTTTGCTTGGAGACGATCCGACAGCTATGTTCTGCAGCATCTTGATCGCCGCGCCTCTGAGCAGTTTGATCCTCGACATGAGATCCGCCCCCTTGGACACCATGTAAGCCGCGCTGAGGAATACCCCGACGATTTTCTCTGGGCCTTGGTAGGACTCCAGGAGGTAATACAGCCATGGTTGTATAGGGGCTAGGCTCCTGTACAACTGTGACGTTGCTTCCATGAACAGGTAAACCTTTCCCTGAAAGATTGCAGACGTGACACCTACTCTTTTAGCACCCTTACTAGTCCGAGTCTCTTACTGGTACTACCGTCTTATTAGCCATACTCTCTTATTAGTCCTATTCTCTTAGTAGTCCTACTCTCTTAGTAGTCCTACTCTCATAGCAGTCCCTACTCTCTTAGTAGTCCTACTCTCTTACTACTCCTACTCTTGCGTTGAATTCCACTCCACATTATAAATATTTTAAGACTTGACATTCCTGGGTTTTACATCTCATGACACTGCATTCCCAGGCAGTACTTTAATTGGCATAACACCCCTTTGCCATTAAATTTCATGATCTCCCAACCCGTGACTGTGCGTTGGCACAACGCACCCCTTAGTAATTCATTCCAGCACAATCATTCTACTCAAACAAAAACCGATATATACCCTCCTCTTGAAAGACACCACCCGCCCTGGCAGCAGAGTCAGCCCTATCTTGAAAACCACCGTGATCAGCTTCAGGATGAAGTCCGTGATCCCAACCACCCAAAGAAGGTCCCAGACGTTCAGTGGTCTGTCGTAAGTCCTGATGAAGACCAGGTTCAGGTAGAGGTGCTCCTCCTCGAAGATGTAGTGGATGAAGAGGATGCAGACGACTATGTAGACGAAGGCGAAGAACAGCTTCGACTTGTTCCGCCTCGCCCGCTTCGTCGCCTCCTTCTTCACCACCGAGTTGGCGTGCACGAACGTGACCAGGAGGACTATGAAGTTGAGGATGCCCTCGTGGTGGTCGTACAGCCCCTTAGACAGCAGGATGAACAAGAAAGGCAGGTACTTCTGCACCACGGAGATGTACTGTTGGGCTTCCGCCATCTGCGTCCTGTCCCCTTGCCCTTCGGGCTCAGGGGTCGCGTTTTCAACAGGAGCCGGTTCGAATTCTTGCTGCTGGACGTTGGGGTTCGGTTGGTCGTTGTTGGCGATTGCTGGAGCTGAATTTGGTCCGTCCAAATTGATGACGAAACTACCCGCGTCGTGTGCAGCCCCATTCGGGGTGTTAGGCTCCGACTGGGCTGTCCTATTCAGCAAATTCGACAAGCCTCGGGCGTTATTCACAGACCTGGCCGTTTCGACCAGAGGCTGGAAGCCGCGCATCATGTTATTGAAATTGATGCGCAATTGCTGCACCCCCTCAGCTGTCCTCCTCTGTATGTTCTCTTGCGTCAAGTTTCCCATTGCGTTATTCGCTTGTGCTTGTGGAGGTCTTAGGACGGCGCTGTGCGTCATCAGGATCCTCGAGTGGCCGGGATTCTCCTGGTTGTGCTGATTGTCCATTTTCGGGCGGTTTTGTTGTTTGTCCCAAATTCGATTTTTCCTCGGGGAAAATTCGATTTTCTTCTTCTTTCTTACAGTACTCAGTTCTGTTATTCTTGGTTACCCTTAGTTCCAAGTACGAATTTGTTCCGACTTAATTTTTCCAAGGACGAATTTTTTTCAAATGAAATTTTCTCGAGTCGTTTTTCGAACACGTTGAGTATGTCAGAACTCTTTATATCTCCAAAATGATATCTCGAAACTAAGGAATCTTATTCCTTCGCTATATCTCCATTGTTGTGATTCTTATAACTAATAACGTATTTGTTATGATTGTTACAACGTATTTCTCACTAATATTCAATATTGTCGCAGTAATACCGGATTTTTCTAGAAAAATCCAAAATTTCACGCACTTCCCGCAACAAAACAACCGATAATCGACTCGGACAATAGGCGACTGCGTCACGATCTCCACATTATCTCCTATTGTAGTTGTTTATCGCGGAACGTTACAAATCCCTTGAGCTTCGCCTCAAAGGTTCTAGTCGCACGGAATTTTGACGTCCACTGTCACAACAAGCGGCCATTGCGGTCACCTGATTGCCGTGACGTCACTTGATCTATACATTTTGGGGTGACGTCATTTTTCTTGTTCCTCTTGAATGGCGGTTAATGGTTGAAGCTCTGTCTTGAAGCAACGTCCCCTAGATGGCGTTGCTGGAACTGTCGCCCAACACGTGCCAACTGCAGTGACGTAACTGCTTCGCCATGTGAAAGTAGCCATAACTAGAACGCGCTGATGCAGCCATGGACATAAGACAGTGGCTACGTCGATTTTGGCAGGATCAGCTTCACTGGATTCCAAAATTATAACATCCAAAAGGCGCACTTACATCAAGGATTGTACTTCACTGCACTTCAAGTACTCTGAAAACACTTGCGCTCACGCAGAACCAAAATATGTAAAAAGCAGCACGAAAATACGTCGAAATGTTTTGTATTCATTGATCAAAATGACGCGTCGATTGAAATTTTGTCAAAAACAAACGCTTCCCTTTTTCACGTGCCAACAAATACGTGATCGCTTGAAATCACACCACACCATTAGGTTTACTGGAGCCATTTAATTTTGAACGAATTGGCTTTCAATTAAAAACCACGTACTTACTGTACTTTTATTATCAATAAAATTATTCTACTGAATTACGGAATTATATTTTATGATTATCCATTTATATGCGCATAAAATACTCGCGGATCACTTAAACCTATATTATTATGAATATTAATATTCTGTGCGAATAAGAAGCAGTTTTACGGTTTTTGCATGCCCTATGGAAAAAATTTAATCATGATGGTGCTTCATGGGATGACGCCTCAAATATGGAGGCAATCTATTAACAAGAACGGAGGGTGGAATTTCGATGCCGGCTTGTGGCGTGTCGCAATCAGTTTGCGACATGTTGAACATGTAATTCAGGTCTATGTCGTATCTGGGCAATTTATCCCTAAGATAGGAGATAACGTTCACCCCTAGGGCGGCCTCGCGGCTCATTATGAAGCTCGAGAGGTACCTAGGGCTCTTGGATTTCTCAGCGCAATGCAACAGAAGGGCCCACGTGGTGTAATCCGAATCGAGGACGTAGGTGTTGTAAATTCCCTCGTCTAGAAAAAAATGTATTTACTCTTAAATTGGAAATTAATCATAGCAGTGAAAATGAGCAAAAATCCTCACAAGTGTCCTCAGAATGAGTCCAATGGGCAGGTTGGTCAGGATTTGGCAGCGCCCATGTAATATTCCCAAAGAGTTCTTCGTTCAAGGGGTCGTCGGTGAAGCTGTATGTGAAGTTCATTGTAACGTCTAGTGGTAAAGAAGACGTTGTGAACTCTGCTCTCATGCATCTATAAGCCAAGGCTTCTTCAGAACTGGCGTAATACTGGACGATGTACCACGAACCTAACAACTGGGCAGGAAATTGTGAGAGACGGCGACCATTTAAAATTTGTTACAATTAAAAGTTAAAAAAAATAGTCACATATTTTTTCAATCCAAAATTTATAACAACGAATAAAATTTAAAATTTCTTACAAAAGTAAACACCTACCTACCTGTTGCAAATCGAAATTCCTTATAGCTTTAACTTTAGGACACCTTCGTTTCTCCTCAGGCCGCCTCCTCAAACTAGACGTCACCACACAAAGTGCGAGGAGGAGTAAAATAGCAAACCGCATGTTGCACGGAAGAACTGTAGCAAGCACTAAAAATGGACGTTGCTTCCCATCGCCTTATCGCTTGTCCTAGCGTGGGCAGTCTTCAAACGGCGATTTTGCGAAAGACTGATAACACTGACCGAACGACTACAATTCCGGGAAAACGTAAACAATCGCGCCAAATTTATCTTCTGAGCTCATCCGATTTGTTAGAGAAAACGTTTTCTTCCTCCAGTCCGGCGGATCATTCGTGGTCCGAGTACAAAATTTATCCGCAAATTTCCAACTTGGCGTTTTAAAATTGCGAATTTATCATTTGGCTTATGAAAAAGAGCAAGCCAAGTGCAAGCCACTAACGTGAGTTGAATTTGATATACGGCAGTTGTTGGAGAATCAGTGAGTTATGCGTTTGAAAGGAGGCAGGATTTGTGCATGAGTTCCAAAGATTAAATTCAAACCAGCAATAATTTATTAGTTAATAAATAAGTTACAAAGTTCTTGCGGTCCTCTTCGATTTACCATTCGTAATGAGCTCCCAAACCGGTGAAGGTGGTGTGGGACACAACAGCAGCTGGGGAATAAGCTACGGCAGCCTTAGCTACGACTGGAGCGGAGTGGGCCAAAACTGGGGTGGAGTGGGCGTACACTGGGGCCGAATGGGCCAAAACTGGGGCCGAGTGGGTCAAAACTGGGGCCGAATGGGTCAAAACTGGGGCCGAATGGGCCAAAACTGGAGCCGAGTGGGCGAAAACTGGGGCGGAATGGGCCAAGACTTTGGTCACTGGGGCCGGGTGGGCGTACGCGGAGTACATGGCTGGTGCGTAGGCGGTGTAGTGGAGGGCTGCGTCGTTGGTGATGCGGGTGTCGTATTTCCTAACGCTGGAGAAGGCGCTGTCTACGGCTTTGGAGTAGTGGCTGATGGCTTGGTCTCCCCCAAGGCTCCTGTAAACCGATTGGTGGGTGGCTCCGAAATGGGGGTCGTGGATGGCTTGGTAGGTTGGGGTGGCGACGGCCACTTTAGCGATGGCTGGGGTGGCGACGGCGACCTTGGCGACTGCCGGGGTGGCGACGGCGATTTGGGCTCCGTGGATCTGAGGGGTGGCTTGGTGGAGGTAGGAGCTGCTCACGGCGGTGGCGTCGGAGTAGTGGGCCACGGCTGGGGCCCCGATGAGGCCAGCGGAGGCGCAGGCCAGAGTGGCGCAGATGACGAAGAACTGAAATAGAAATATCTCCAGTCGGGGAAAAAAGTGCGAATTTCCTGAACTGCTTCGGTCGAAATCGTTGCGAATGGAAGACAAACCTTGAATGCCATTGCTGATTGTGTTTCTTCAGTCGGTGGGAAACTGATGGTTCGAATCAGCCCCGCGCGGTATTTATACGCCGAGGCTCCGCCGAAAAATTGCATAAGAAAGAGCGAAAAATCCAGGTGCGATTATCGCACGAAACAAGTGGACCACTTTCGCTTTCGCCCATTGAAGGTCTCGGTCAGGTTAGGGCGGCTCGAGACAAGCAGTCTTTCGCCTAAAAAGCCCGAGGCTCCGCGCGGACAGACAGACAATTTTTCCTTTGTTGGAACAATCGGACCCTTAATGATTCGCAAAGGGCTCGCTAATTGGGCTGGGGATGTGGAGGCTTTATTAGCTTCATTTGGAGGAATTGGTGCAAATCGTCGTTTTGGAATGACAAAAGGGACTGCATGAGAATTGATGAGATGTCAAGCAGAGGCGAAGAATGCCCGAGGAGACGCGTGCGGGAAAGAAGAAGACAAGAAGGGAACAAATGAGAAAGTCATTAATGGAGGAAATTGTGCTAAAGAATAAATGTGATAAAGAATAAAAATAAATAAATCGGGATAAAGAATATCCGTGAATGATTTAATGTGGATCTGAAAAAGTGGGTCGATTGTTTTGGAATCAAGAGCACACCTTCGATGAGGCAATTCCTCGAGCAGGAAAAAAGTCTTGATAATTGAGGGGATTATTGTGACCTGGAGGAATTGCTAATTGGACTTCTTTTGCCGACACGTTTGCTCGACTTTCGCTGGTAATTTCGCCACTCGAGGACAGTATTTTTTTCAATGGGCGTAGGTAGGAGTTGAATGAATAAATCAATTGGTGGTATTTACGTAACCGTTCTAGTGGGCGTTGGAGATTAAAAATTTGCATAAATATTTTCAGTTGCACACGTCAATTGTTATGGGATAAGTGGACTCGATCCGAAGCGATAGTTTGGCAATAGCACTGAATGTACTTTACTCAATGGCAATAGTCTAAAAATGAGATCTACCAACAACAAATTTGCTCAAGTTTCATAAAATTTCTGAATGATCGAGGAAGAATAAAAAAGTAATTGAAAAAAAACTGAAGGAAGAAGCCCGATGAAGTCTTGAATTGAGGTGATGATGGCCAATTGACCACCGGAGAAGCCTTAAAAAAATACTAAAGCTCCTTGACCTGAATAGCGGACACAAAGAGGACGCCGAAGAGTGCAGGTTGTAATCCAGTTACCCGTCCAGAGCCGGTTCGAAACACAGTGCTGCCAATTGTCCTTTCACTCCCCCTAAATGCGAAGGCCGCGAAGGACCAGTATTGCCAATTTTAAATCCGCAATATTCGAGTTTTTAAAAATTTCCCGATTTTAAGCATCCCGCAAATCCTTAGCAAATTCAACAATAAATTGGAAAATCTTCGCTAAAAGTTTATTTGAATTAAATAATATACGAGTACACAGTAAGATGAAAACTCCAATCGTCCTCGTCATTTCCTACACTATCCTGTTTGTCTTCTACTTCGGACAAGTCGCCGTCGCCAGTGGAAAGTTTCCGGAGGGTCCTTCGGGAATCCGACGTCCCCTCAACTTCACGGTTGATTTCCAGTCGGAAGGAGACGTGAACAAGGTTGTAAATAAGGAATTAGAAGGGCTCAGCTCTCGGGATGACGCCGTGACCAAAGAGCACGATGGGAGTTGTTTGGAAAACGACAGTGACGATATAAATTCGAATGACGGAAGAATCAACCGTACGAATGAACGACTTGTGGGAAAGAAAGTCAAGGGGAAGCAAGGGGGGAGAAAAAATGACGAAGAGGCGGACGGAAACGAACGGGACGAAAAATCAGTGATATTAAATGGAGACAGAAACGAGAAACCGCAGATAGAAAGAGAATCAGAAAACAACACCAAAAATATGGGCCAGTTCAGTCAAAATACAAGGGTGAGGGCGAAATCCAGGATTAGGACGTGCAATAAGGATAAGTCGGGAGTCGTTCTTAAGGGAGAAAGTAACGGGAAGAACTCGAAATCCAAGGGCTGGAATGTTGAGGACTCGCGTCCTAGTAAGGATTGGATTGATGGCGGTGTAAAGGACGATGTGGCGCAGGATACAGCCAATGAGTCCCTTTTATTGTGAGTTGAGACGTCAATTCGCCATCATTCTGTTCAAAACGAAGTTATCCTTATACTCTTCTAAAAAATTCCATCCTTGAAATAAAATTGAAAAATATTCTAGTTGAAATTCTACACGCGTCGACTGCCTTGAGTTGAATTTTTATTTGTTTTCTTGTACATTTTCATTATGCTTTCCGAAACGAAGTACTACACTCTTTTGTTTCATAATTCCTCCAGACCGCAGAGCCAAATCGTGATCAAGTACGAAAACGACACCACGAAGGATAATCGCAGAGGATTCGCGAACAAGAGCCAGAGGAAATCCGAGGCAACGCCTCAGCTGCAGTTCGAGGATGTTCCCACAGGGATCGCGATGAAAATGGGGGAATTGCGTCTGCAGGACGAATTGCTCCTTTTCGAGGGATTCTCAGCCCTAATGGGACACCTCTTTCCCAGGGAATATCCTATTGGTGAGGACCCATTGCGAACATTGGCTTTCCATCGACCAACTTTTTCGCCTTCGTCTAACCCGTGCCGTCCTGCTATGCGCGTCGATTGTTCTTCTGTATCGTAAACTTTAACTCTAACGTTAATCGGCGGAAAATTGTGTCTGCTCTCTCGTCTATTCTTCGCCTGATGTGCGTGAAAAGAAACCCGAAAATAGAATCGCAACAGCAGAAAGTAGTCGGATTGAAAAGACAGACGAGTCACCCCATTCGCAATAAGATTGTTAGGTAAACTGAATCAGGGTGGAATGCAGAATTCAGTGGTGCACCGGAATGAACGCTTTAAGTGATATTTACGGTATCATTCGCCCAAGGGCCGGGCCAGAATGGGGCTGTTTTGAATGTAAAGCAGTCGGAAAACGAGAACGGCAAACTTGGAAGCAATTCGCCTCGCTTATGGTCTCGCTCATGTCGGATTGAAATGGCTCGGAATTTTCGACGGAAATTTTGCATCCCCAATCCGATGCTGAGACAGAAACACGCGAAAAACAATCAGGAGAAGCGCAAACACTACCAGATGCATTGGGGAACTACATTTTATTTATTTGTTTGTTATTATTATTTATTTATTATTATTATTTATTTAGTTAGTTCCACAATTATTCCAATTTATGAACAAGAATACACACGTTAAAAACTTCGCTTTGAAGAGTATAACAATCGAATTGAATTGGGCAGAAATTTTTCCCCAGGGGATCGGGACAGTTTCAAGCTGCCATTAGGGCTTGTTGTCTCGCCCCTGTCAAAGGTCATCCTTGCTTCCGTTCGACCGGAAAGCGGAAACCTCGGTTTCACGTGGAAACAATTAATTTCCCTGTCCGAAACTAATTTTCCGAATTACATACGAATCCAGGCGCCCGGCCAACATAGTTTTAAACTGGGTTAATTGAAGGGAGAAATCCCTGATGCGAACGGAAATTAACCCTTTCGGGTCTGGATTTCACGGGTTGGGCGGAACTGGTAACAAAAAGGAGTTTGTAATAAAAAACGTGTTCGTTAAAAAAGCACGTTCGCCCTGAAATTGCAGTTTTTTTCCAATTATTACGTTTTAATTATTGCACCTACGTGTTTTTTTTTTGTGCAATTGCATATGGCAACAATTGTACATGTCAACAACTGCACATAGGTACTGAAAATTGCAATTTGTGCATATGTGGCGCGAACCCACTCAGAAAATCGCTCCATATAAAATCACTTATGTATCCCCGTCTTGCTTCTTCCATCGTACAAACGAACCTGAGGCAATCTAAACATGACGTTGGGAACTCGATATCTTGAAGGGAGTAATGGGAGACGCGCTCGATTAACCCACTTCGGGGTGTCAACTCAGTGTTACCGGCAAACCCTACACTTACGCAACAATGAATTCCTTTGGGGGGTTGGAATTTCATGCTGAATGAAATCGGGCTGTGGAAACGCCGAGTATGTCGTAAATCATTTCTCCATGCCACGTACTCGCATTTAAATGCAGTAAATGAGTACCAATCTAATTATCCCTTCTAGCCTTGATTAGGTATGATTTATATCTTATAATCAAAGGTTCTAGCTTTGATTATGGTTCTAGTTACTTTTCATTTTGCAGAGTTGATTCGAGATGGCCTAAGGAACAGACTGCCCTTCCACATTGTCATATTCCAGGTGAGAAAGTCGATCCCCCCAGATTTTGAATGGGATTTTTTCCCAACGCCGTCTCACCGAGTTTTTTTTATTTCATTAATTTCATCCCCAATGAAAGGGCCGCCCTTTTTACAATTCGGCCTGCCTCCTCCGCCCGTGTTATATTGCGAAAACATTCCGCTACACGAAGCCTGGCTGTGGAGGTAATCAATTTTACACAGCCCATAAAGACGGGCGTCCGATGGTGAATAAAACGAAACGACCGCCGAAATTCCATCAGCAGCGATTTATTAAAGTCGCCCTCGTCTGATCTCCCAGTGTTTAATGGGCCGAAATATGGCGAAAAAATTGACCACTTTTTGGCTGGGCGTGTCTAGTTTTTCTCGGAGTATGGGCCGATAAATGAGAAACTGATGAAAATTGTGCAGGGTTAATAATATAAATACATAATAACTAATATAATAATAATATTATTATCTACTTTTTGGAATTACATTTGCTAAATAATAAAAGTAGATTTTCGAATTATTTATTACATTCCAACATCCTAGTTGCTTATATTGCATTTACTGAGATGGACGTCACCGTTCGAAAAATCTCAGTCTTAAAATTTCGGAACGGCGGAAAATTTTTCCTCCCGGGAAAAATTCAATCGCAACTTTCGTAATGGAATTACAAAGCCATTTTGAGCCGGAGCAACTTTTCTCCTTAATTAACACCCTCATTAGGGTGGAGGTGAGTTCGGGATTTTTAAAGTGGAACATTCGATTCCCTGAAATGCGGATCCGCCCTGCTTGAAAATGCTCCCTTTTTCGCACGAAAATCTTCGTTTTGAAGAGTAAAAAAAATCGATTCTAAAATCCGTAAGTTATTTGATCATCAATGATTATTATCCATATTCCAATCGATTGTAGCTCTTCAAATTGGAAGGGCTCGTCATCTTGTGGATAATCTTCTGGGTGATCCTAGCCCTTTGCTTGCCCTTCGCCGTCCTGGCATACTTATGCTGTCCAACAAGGAACAGCCCTCAGAGGTTGCAGGAGATTTCCTCAACTTTATCCTTCAGGGATTTGCAGGATAAATGTTCGGGGAGGACAGCCTTAATTTTTCTTCATTCGCAACTGATTGCAATTTTGTGAGTACAACACAAAATGCGAAACTTCATTTCGAAAACAATTTATATTTTGTAATTGCAGACTTTGCCTCCTGTGTCTGGTCGTTTCGAACGAAACAGTGTCCAGATCGATGGTGAGGTCGACCAGGGTTCACGACGCTGCATTCGGGGATGTTGGGAATTTTATTGCCAACTCTCAGATGCAAATTGATTTCGTGGTGACTTCTTCATTGCACAGGACTTTCGGAGCTGCGTCCTCGGATTTAGAAAGTGAGCCGAAGGAACGATATGTCCATTAAACTTTGGCTCGCCGACTTGTCTCCTATTACAACCGCTTTTCCTGTCTAGACGTCGAAGAACTCCTGGGCGCGCCCCTTAGGGATGATCTGTTCGAGAAGATGAAGGTCCAACAAGTGCTGGATTCCGTCGAGGAATTACGGAATGGTTCGTCAAGAGTTTTTCAAGCGAACACCCAATCAGGACAGATTTTGCCAGTTAAAAAAACATTGTCAAGAATGACTGTCTTTTTTCATTTAGTGAAAAATCAAAAAATATTCAGTTTCATGTGCGGAATTCGAATTAAAAAACCTCTTGGTTCTCTTCGGTAACGTTTTAACGACTTGATCAATGACGGGAAAACACTAACGAGAAGAGTGATTTCGCCGGGGAACTGCCGATCCCAGAACAATTCGTCTTCCGATGGAGCGAAAGCTCGCTGAAAAAGCCCTTCACGCTTCCAGGATCTGGAGCCATTTCCTTGCGTATAGGCGAGCTCTTGTCCGATTGCATGCAGGCCAGGAGCGCCGGCAAGGCCCTGAGGGATCGCCTGGAAGAGCTATCGAACCTGCTGACGTCCGCACGAAACCGCTGCCTGGCCAAAGACCGGATGCTGTGCGAGACTCTGGTGCAGACTTCCGGATTCGTTGTTACTTTTCTCGTTGACGAAGTGAGTGGTAATTTCCTTTCGAGTGCTCCCAAACCCTCTGTTATTCTAACGCTGAGTGTATAGGTACATCAAACAGCAAGCTGCCCTTATTAATATTTTGATGCTCTGTTGAAACAGTGCAATATTTTTTCGCCCATCGCCTAGACATAGACTACATACCTAGGTAATAATTGTACCATATTTCAGTCATTTTCCACAACTCAACTTTATGACTCGCGCAACGTTTGGCGCAATAATGACAATTGCCGAGTTAATGTTGATTCACGGTAATCGTCGGATTCATAAGTTGCGTTGACACTTGGGGTTGGTGCGGTTGGCTCGAAATGCATTCCTGTCGTGTGTGCACCTCTTGTGTATTGCGGGGTGCAATTACCGGCCATCAGACGTCGATTAATAACGGTTTAGCTCAAGGCGAGGCGCCACCGGCGTCGGAACGTGTATCGCTTGCTTGAGTGGCGCGTCGCGACGCCACCGACGCCCTCAATAACCCGGCTATGGTTCCGGGCAATTACAGGCATTCCTCGAGCTGAATGCCGGCTGCATACGACGATAAGTCACCCCGTTTGCTGTAGGGATGATGGTAAATCTTCGGGCTTCACTTTTCAGGGTGTTGCCTTCGCTGGAATTGACGCTTATGAAAATAGTATTTCGCGATATGGCTAGTCCTAAAATGGATAACTTTCCAAAAATCGGTGATTCGTTTCTTGCGGTTGCAACTTCATTGATGTGTTTTCGGATGTTTTAAAAGAATTTGAGACAAATTTAAATGTTATTCGGGTCGTATCTGCGATTTGCAACGCAGCCACAGCCCCATTTCAGTTTCTGGATGAGAAGGGAAGTTTTGGAGCGTACAACGCGAAAGTTCGCCGCAGGAAGTTTGCAAGGAACGATCCGAGCAGCATTTGAACAATGCCTGTTCAAGATTCAAGGGACACGCCACACTGTACATAGAGCGAGTCGGCTGTTGATAGAGCGATGGTATCGCTCAACAGCACATGAAAATAACCATTGTGTGCAAGAGAAGTGCAATTAGTGGCTTTTCTCACTGCACCTACTCTTTATTTCTCAATTGGAGAATTAAGGTTAATAAAGGGGAGAATAATTGAAGACAATTTCCAGAATAGACAGAACATATTTTGAAATTCGAGGAAAACGTGGTAGAAATGCAGAGTTGTTGAAATTTTAATTGGCGTCACTTTTTGGGCCACTCGCACCTCGAGAAAACCGCAACACCCACCAAACCGGGGCCTTTCTTTCAGCTTATGGCCGACGCCAAATTGAAATACCTCGAGCACCTCGGCAAGGAGAAGCACTTCAACGAGAGCGTTGCGGAGGCTTTGAGGACGACTCGGGACATCCCGAAGCGCGTAGCCCTGGAAACGGCCCGTTCGAGATCAGGTGAGGAATTGTGAAGAATTTTAAAGGCGTAAATTGACGTCTGCAAGCGTGAAGCGTGCACAGCTGGGGAAATTGAGTCGACGTCTGCGAGCACACGGGCTCTGTTAATTCGGCGAATCGGAAACTGGCTGAGTTTCCTCTTTGTTTCGGGTTGATTGGTAATTAGCGTCTCTGCATTCCGGCCGAATAACATGCACCGGTGTATCGGGACTTGGGCAGGAGCAAATCGAACCGGGATAATTAAGTTCCAGGTTGGGGGTTTATCTTCGCAACAAGCGCAAATTGCAATGAATTCCCTTTGCAGGGGAGATGGGGAAATTTTAACCGGGTTTGGTATGTGCCTGGGTTCACCGGATGGATGGGGTGGAATTGTGGCGTCAATGCTACGGAATTTTGGTCGGAGGGAAATTCCATTTCCACGTTAAACCTTTAGAACAAAATTATATTGCATAGTATAAGAATCGCCAGAAAACAGAGGATTAATGAAAATAAAGTACCGACTGAAATGGAACGTTTGTCGTCTAATCCTGCATCAAAGGATGAAACGACGATTGGGGGAAGTGGGGGGAATGAAAGTTTGTCAACCCCCTTTCCGACTGTTTATGTTCTTTTCGCCGACATCTGTTAATTACTGGCCTGTCGCACTCGAGACCGCCGAATTAGCGAAGGGCTCGCACTTGGCTTTTACCGAATTATTGAGTTATAATTCTGAGAGGTGCCCGTCCCAAATTTAATGTCAAAGGGTTGCTTTTTCGCCCCTCGAAACTCAATCAACCCCTCAGCCGCACGCCGCGCGTCCGTCCATTAGACGTTCACGAATAAATCCAGCCCTCCCGCAGGAATAAGGCAGGTCCTGGACAAACACAAGAAGTCCATCTTGGAAGGGCTGAGTGTCCTCCAGGAAACCTCCTCATCTGCGCGAAAATCCCTGGACGAGGCGTCAAGGAGCTCCTTGCGAGTCCTAGAAGAGGTGTCGTCGGGGGAAATTTGGAGATACTTGGCGGTTTTAGGTGAAAACGATTAATTAATTAATTACCTATTCAACAACATACTCTTTTTAAATTCAGTGCGTAATAATCAATTCTAGGGGATAGTTGAGATTTTAGGATTTCGCGAACAATTTCACAAAAGGGCGCCACAAAGGGCTAAAACGCATTTTCCACCCCAAAAATGCAGGCTTATCCCTCACGGTGTTGGTGACGTGGGTGTCTCTGACTTGTGGCGCCCCGTGCGGTTGTCCTCCCACTCGCAGGACAATAGGCTTCCTGCTTTTCGGCTTAGGATTATCCTGCATCCTTGCGGTGCCCCTTTGGCTCTACGGCTCCTTATCCTTCATCCTGGGAGGGCATGGGCAGACCATTGTCTGCTCAGCCCTCCACGATGAAGACTTTAACACCCTCGGCCGTTTATTGAACGCCGAGGGGGTCCTTTATGGGGATCGCGGATTTCTGGGGGGATTCGCTGGGGGAAATGAAGGACTACGCGTCGAGGATGTGCTCAGGTTCGTCTCGCACCATTTCCCTGTTATTTCCGACCATATTACGTAGGAACTTCTGTACTATTTTATTATTATTTATATTATTATCAATTATTATTTTATTGGCTTTGATATTCCCTTCGCAAAAATTAATTTGAATTTTTAACGAAGGAGTTGCCAAAACAACCAATCAGCCTACAAAGTCTTCGACCTCCAGCGAAAGTTCGACATCTCCTCGACCACAAACTACGAAAATTGGACGGACTTCAAACTGCAAAGCGGAAGCTTCGACGTCGACGCCAAGAGCTTGCTCTATTTCTCCCCTTTCCTTGAGATCCAAGTCAAAGAGTTGTCTTCGGCGTCCAACTTGAACCTGACCAAATACAGACTGATGTACTCCAGGCCAGTCACCAACAAGGACCTCAATTCTTTCGCCGACCACTTGGATGTGGTCGGAATGCAATTATCGGACCAGCAGTCGTCAATTAGTATGAGGAACGTGGCGTACGCCGCCAGAAGAGTAATTGAGAGCGAGCTGAAGAGCCTTCAGGAATTGCGGGATAAAATTTTGTACAAGATAACCAGTCTGGAGGTCATTCTGAAGCCCCTGCACCGGACATCCGATGAGGTGCAGACTGAGATGGACGCCATCAGGTTCTTGGTTGACAGGGAAGGACAACAAATCAGCGGCAAAGTGAGTGTGAAATATTAGGAAAAATTTTAAAAATAATTTTGCTTAGTCGCAATTATTTTAGTTCACTTTTCCCACAACAAGTTGTTCTATCAATTTCGTGCATTCAATTATTTTTTGAATATGGCAAAACAACTTATCGGGGGAAAAATGAGCTGAAGTGTTCGGAGTTATTCCGCATAAAAACACTTAATTTATGACAACAGTTGTTAATTATTCCCCAGTCGAAGCATTTTAAACGCAATTACGCGGGGATGCGGATTAACATCTGCGTAAAAAGGAAAACAAGAGCAGGTGGTTCGTTCAGGTCGCAATAAAAGCTTTTGTCCGACATCCAGCACAGACAGATTGGACGTTGACTGAATAGAAGGGGAGCAAAAATGAATTTGTAAACAATGGGCTTGTCGCTATGGCATTTCGTTTCATTCCCCTGCTCTTTTCACCCTCAGCGGGATTTTGCGCGAATAAAAGGCTACTTTGCAAAATTCGCCATCACGTCGGCACAACAATATAAATTTTTGTGCTCTAGCGTACGCATGGACCATTGGCTAGAGTTATTGACTTGATTTGTTTGAAATTCAAGCACGTCAGGCGTTACATGAGAAGATTGGAAAAATATCTGCACGAATTCCAAACACACGTCAGCTTCATGGCTGCGAGGCAGGTGGGAAAATGTGGTCCACTTTGGGAAGTCTTCGCCACAACGAGATTCTTCCTGTGCAGGCTAATTGTCGACCCTTTGGTAAATCGAGTTCACTATAAATTGCAAGATGAGGAAAAATTGGGAATTGTGAAAAATTGGATTTCCCTTTCCAGAATGCGTTTTCTTTCGCCTGTTTCGCCCTCATCACCCTCTTCATCCTGTCCGCTCCGATAATAATGAAATTCGCCGAATACTACAGAGAGCAGGAAGAAGATATCTTCTCCGCGCTCTCCCGAAGGTAAAGATAAACACTGACAAGTCCAAGTAACCCAGTAACAAATCCAACCCCTAATTATGAATTTATTCGTGGAAAAAAGCAACGGTCTGGCTGGTGATGGGCAGGACGTCTGGGCAACCCCCAGTCAGCAGTGAGTAAATATTTAGCCTCGCGATTTAGGGGTGAAGCGTGAATTTTAAAAGAACAATTCCCATTAGGTCGCCCCCTGAGAGCCTGGATAGGTCGAGGGCCACGGAATCGAGTTCCAGGTGAGTCCTTAAATCGTCAGGTAAGGTCCATTCCATCTCATCGAGCTTCATTTATTCATGGTTTTCTTGTAGGGAACCGACTCAACACTTAATACCCACACCTCCCAGGTAAAATCATCCCCTTTCTCGCGTTCATCGTGTTTATTAGGCTTAGGGGGTTGTTTTTAATGGTTTTTTCTCCGCAGGCCACCCTCTGACTTATTGAGCAGGATATCGTCGCCCAGGTGAGGTTTATTACCCTTTCGTGGCTCATACCACACTTGATTATCATGTCCACTTCCTTCACTTCTCTGTTTTTTTTCATTTTCTACATTTTAACCCTCTCCTTACATATTGTATTGTTATATCTATATTTTACTAATTTATATTTACCATAAAAAAGTTGGTTGTATCGTGTAAAACATTTTACTTTACCCTAAAAAGTTGTATGAAGATGTACGAAGTAAAACCATTTCGATGCAGGTTTCCACAATTTCCACTGATCGCCAAGGCTAAAGCCCAAGCGTAAGTTCTGACATATTAAAATGACAAATTACGACGAGTGAAATAATTGGAAGCTGCACGAAATCTGGAATTTCCAGGAGGAATAAGTACGAATCTCTGAGGCTCATCGAGAGGATCAACTGGAGGACTCCGGGCCCTTCGCCCAGGGGATGGATTTAGGGCAATCCCCGACTTATTTGACGTCCGTCGGACAGTTAAGCGGCGATTCATCAATCATTCCTGCTATGAACCCACGAGCGATGAAGCAATAAAAAAATCGCCTTAATCCAGTTCAATTGTCACTTTGGGGTTCGCGGAAACTTCCCCCAGATCTGGTTTATTAATGATGATAGGTTGGGGGGTTGGGATCGGGCTGCGCCTGCTTGGATCGTCCCGCATTTCGGCGGATCGCGAGTCCTAAGCAGGACCAGTCGCATTTTGGTCCTTCGAGCCGGAGGACTTTCGTGTTTGGGAGTTCTGTCGCGCGTTTTCTTGCGAGTTCTGGGGGGGCCATTGAAGTTCGTCAAGGTACGTACAAAATTTATTCGCGTCGTCCATTGGAAAGATAATCCCAGTATCATCACGTGATTAAAAAAATATCCGCACTTCAATTGTGCATCTAATATGAAAAAACTTCGTTTTGAAGAGCATAATAATTTACCAAATTGAGCATCTTAGTATTTTCATTCCAATTATTATTCGTCATGAAGTATGTAACACCCATTAATTTAACTTCTACTTTTACGTTCGCGTCTTTCCTTTTGAGTTCAAATAAAACGTTTCAGTTTACAACTATTTTCAAATTGGGTCGCGCAAGGAATGGTAAAGTCCAAATTCCTTCGGCTCGGAATTTCCCCCCTTGAATTTGTGTTTCCACAGTTTTGTTGCGGCCTCTAGTTTCGCGCAAGAAATGTTGCCACATCAATAAAATCTCCCCTTTACCGTCCTCTGTCGGGAGTTTCCCATCGAGAGTTTATAATTCCCGAAAAGTTTGCATCAGCTATTTACATCGCCCTTTCCTCCCCCCTCCCATGTCCCCTTCCGAGGGCTTCCCCGGCAGTTTTCGCTTTTTTGCCACGCGAGCATAAAGGGTATTTTCGCAGACGACGTCTTCGGATCACTAACATAATTTATATGTCCTGGAGGAGCCCGCCAGTCGTTGGATAAGGACGAAAAAATGTTGGGTTTTTTCGACCACCGACTGACATCGAGCTTTCGGGGGCAGGGGGTAGTTTATCATCGGAGTTCATTTTTCAAATTTCACTCGGCGAATTTTCCGTGGATTTCGCGTTGCTTGTTGGGGCAAAACCGAATTTATCTTTTGCAAAACCGTCGCGTTGATTCCCTGCGTTTCATGTTGCTTATTTGGCAAGAGAAAATTTATCTTTTGTTGAACCGTCGTCGCAGAGTGATTTATCAAAATGTAACCAAACTGAAACTGGTTGGGAAAAATAGGAGGTTGGAAAAATGAGTTTAAAGAATTGGAGTTATAGACAAGAACGCCATGTCCCCCCATCAACTAAGGCTTGGCGAAACGGCGGCAAGTTGAAGGAAAAATCGACTTTCCATTTACAAAACAGGAAGTGGATAAATCTCTCGCGTTGGGGATCCAGTGGCCTCAAAAAGGGACATTAAACGTACAAAAAATCCAATTCGCTGCGCTCAAAGGAAACAAGGAAGCTCGGATGATAAGCTCCTGGAACGTCTTTCGCAAAGGAATCCCGTAAAACCAGGCCCGTCCGGGAGAAGGGCCCGCACGAATTTTATGTATATGGCCTAATAATGGCTTATTAGATTCCACCACAACGACACGACTTCATAACATCCGCGCGACGGCCAATTCTTCAGGAAGCCTTTCTTCTCGTTGGAAGGAAGGCCTATGTATAATGGTCACGCGCAGCTTTCTAGCTGTCTTTCTATCTGTCAATCAGACGTGTTAAGAACATTAAATCGTTCCTATAATAAGGTTAGATTATTATTATAGTGGATTATTATCACATGAAAACGCACGATTATTAAATGCGAACGAATAATCTACTCATCGTAATATTCCCCAACTGAATCTCAGTTATGAAGCAGTGACGGAATTAGTTCATGCGTGGAAACTTGCAGGTGCATTTTCATTAAACACATCCTCGCAATATTAAATTTTCCGCAATCTCGCCCCCGCGGACGTGCATACGTACGTTTGTGACAATTGCATTATCCTCGCCTGTGTTACGGAAAGCTTGAACTTAGCGAACGCCCTGAAATTTATTGCGGAATGCGCACGGGAAAAAGGGAAAAATGCCTGCTGCGAAATTCTGGGAGCTCGGATATTTTCCCGGCGCGATAAATCCGCGAAAACGCACATCCCCAGGGTGCAATCTGAACTTTGTACTTCGGAGTTTGCGGGTGAAGGGTGGATATTAAAATCGACGCGACAGCCGTAAACGTACGTGGGAAAATGAAATGTTTAACGTAGCTACTGCCAATTACTACTATTACTATAGTTACTATTACAATATCACTATTACAATACTGCTACTACAATACTATTAATTATTCAATGAAGTAGTTCCATCATCTTGGCCACTAATAATATTGATCATCGTATTTTGGCTGTTTAAATTTTCACTACCCAAATTTTTGTTCCCATGTCCCGTCTTTTCCGATGATTTGTTGAAAAATATTGCGGGGGACGAGCTGCCTAAAACATAAGCCGATATTTCACCCAACAAGCCCTTATCGTGTGGGCGAAGGGACGCGTCCATTTGACATCCCCTATCAGTGGACATTATTCGCCCCATAGCCATACTCCGTCGCAACGGCGACAAGGGATGGTTTCCAGCGGCGCAGAAAGGGTTCATTTGTTCTCTGGGGTATGCAGGATGTGCGAATGGAATATGAAACTCCCCAGGGATAGCCCACAGCTCGCACGGATTCCCCGATTCTTCCCCAACTCCCCAAACTTCCACAAATCATCCCCTATTTTACACCACAGTTTTCTGCTGCTCCTTATCACATTTTGGATGAATTATAACTTGACATTGACAATAGGGAACTAAATGTGACAATAGGGAACCAAATGTGCCAATTGAGAACTAAATGTGACAATAGGGAACCAAATGTGCCAATAGGGAACTAAATGTGACAATAGGGAACTAAATGTGACAATAGGGAACTTAATGTTACAATAGGGAACTGAATGTGACAATAGGAACCAAATGTCAGACTTCTGAACCACACCCCAATCCCCAAAGCGCCCCTCACGACCCCCATCGCTGGTTTAAGCGTCCCCAAGCTCGGGGCAGCACCTAAATCAGCCATTATTGGCCGTCCTCGGCCATTCTGCACTTTACTGTTCTGCACTTTATCTGGCCAGGCGCTTCGGCACACTGCCGCATTATCAGAGTCGGCGGCGCCGCCATGCCCCCCAACCCCAAGCCGCCCCTTACCCCCATCCCCGCGGAAAACGATAATTGCCGGTCCGGATTTATTAATTCGTTTTTGAGCATAATTAATTAACATGCAGTGTAACGCCGGAGCTGACGTTGCTGGTAATGGTTGGTTAGTTCGCGGATTGGCCTGTTTTTGTGCGGGACATGGCGGGCGGTAAATCAATTTCAATTTCGGGCCGACAGGGATGATTAACCCTACGATAGGATTTGGGCTTTTCGGGGGAGCGGAAAATTTTTTAAAGCGTTTATTTTCATAAAAGCACATTCATTCGTTTTGTATCATTAACCGTTTCATCGGTGTTTTTAATGCGTGTTCAAAAAGTTTCTTCCTCAGAATAGGGCATGATGAATTAAATTTTCTCAATTAAACCGAGTCTCAACGTGTAATATTCAAGGGTTTTAGTTAATTATGCACTAATCACGTACACTAAGTGATTCAGCTTTGTCCTTCATGACGACGCAACGTGAATTCACTGATAAATGGCTCCGCTTGTCGATGCATCGCGTCGAGGGGATTCTGGAGTTCACGAGCTTTAGGGGCCGAACGGGCTGTTGAAGGCTATCAGCGTGGGGCTGGTATATTATCCTGATAATGCCCTCAAGGGCCATTGTAAACCTCCTGGCTATCAGGTGCCTATCGCATTAGCGCCGATCAAAATGCCATGTGGGGGAAGTTTGTGTGAAGAGCTTAACTACGTAACGGGTAAATTGAAACACCAATTAATTGGAATCGGTTGCGATTTTGCCGCGATTTACTGCCAAGTTCCGCAGTTGAACTTCAACCTGGGAAACGTGCCGAGTTTCCCCAATCAATCAGGAAAAATGTCAAAAAGGAAAATCTAAGCGGACTATTAATTCAGGAGACTCTGGGGACTTTTTCAAGTTATAATTGGAACGCCTCAAAAGGAAGTCTCAATAATAATTCCACAGGCGATCGTTCACTGCACTTCAATGGACGTTCCGTTTATCCTAGAATGACAATTAGGAACGCTCAATTTATTCTTTGAACTTCGAGTCTTTTCATGTTAGGAAATTTCAGTCAACTTTGTTGTTGAACCTCCATGTGCAACAGCTCCCTTTCATACTCTCCAAAATAAAGATTTTATACTCAACAAAATTCGAAAATAATATTTTCTTTTAATAACCTCAAGTCCATCGATTTCCGTTTTGGACTGCAAGTCCAACAACCCCTCCTCCCTGGGGACGCCGCTCCTGATGAGGCCACCCCCTCGGGCCAGAATGGGGTTGTTGGCCAAGCAGGACGCGCGGTTTTCCTGCCTGTCTCCAGGCTAGTCGTTCGGGATTCTGCAGGAATGGAAAGCTTTCAGTTCCCATCCGCAACCATTGAGTGCGGTGGCTTTGTTCGCCCATCCCTGGGGCGGTTCCTCGCACCCCCCCCCACTGGAACGTCAACCCCTGAATTATGCAGAGGCCCTTGCACCGAAGGGCCGCATCAATCCGGAAAATAGATAAACATTCGGCCCCTTGTGTCGCGCAGGAATCCGAGCGAGCTTTACGACGAGAAACGGGACGGTTTTCGATAAGGGATGGGGTTTTATTAGCTGGGCACCCTTCGCGACCTTTGGGGGGGGGGTGAAGGGCGGGAGAGTCTGCGTGTGTTCCAAGAGAACTAGGGGCTTCCGAGAGTAAAAAGGGATTTTTTTATTGGGGAAAACGGGTTTTATTTCTGTAAGAGGACGGATTGTCCGGAAAATTCATAACGTGACTTCTCAGTGGTGTCCCTTTTATTGACCGTTTTTTATATCGCAATATATCATGCACTAATTTTTTCTTTTTATATCCCGAATAGCCGATTTTAAGGGATTTTCCTTCTATTTCAGTCAAATGATTGGATGGACGATAAAAGGTTTGTCGCGCTCCTGAAGATGTTAGGGAAACAGGCGTGCAGCCTGTTTAGGTAGCAGCACGAGTCTTCCTTATCTGGTTTGGAATTTTTCCAACCCCCCGACCTATCAGTGCTACTAATCGCAATTATGGACACAAAACAAACGCATAAATGTGTCCAGGAGTAAAATGCACCAGAAAGCCACCATCCTCGTGGCCCCTGCTCTCCAAAATAGCAGCTGCTCCCACCCAAGATATGTCGGTCTCACAATCCTGGCAGGGATCGGCTTTGGGGATGTCCTGCAAGCCCTGATAGTCCTTATGCTCACCGTGGGCATCCTCGTTGCCAATAGTCTGCTCATCCTGGTGATAAACAGCAGGAGATACGCCAAGTATATCCACTCGCAGGTGAGTCTAATATGGCACTTTTTTCCAATTTCATTATTTTTCTTCTACTTTTCTAATATTATATTACGAATAATATAAGTGATATCAAAGATGACAGAATTAGATGGTCCTAGGTAATATGAAGGATGTATTCTTTGATTTCTCTTGGAAATTTAATATTCCCTTCTCCCGTCGCAACACCAAATTTACCCAAACTAAATTTTTAATAAATGACAGCCCTTTAACTTTAAAAATGAAGGAGGCGCCCAACAGTAAATTAATTCTCCCTCAGCTCGCTCGGATCCCTCAAAGGGACAGCCCAGTTTGTTATAGAACCGGAATACGTAATGTTTAGGGGGATGATCCCTCCTCTCCCCCGCGTTTTTCTTAGTCCCTCAAATTTTCCCCATCCCGAACCCTTCCATCCTCACATTTTTCCCAATCCCTCAAATTTTTCCGCCCCTGAAATCATCCCCCGTCCCCACTCCCTTCCATCCCTCCACCCCATCCCACAACATTCCCCAACTTTTTCCCATAAATTACGGACTCTTTTCTTTTTGCGTCGGGTCTTGCATCGCCCGAGCTCGTTCCTCCTTCCGAGCTGCTCCTTTACTGCCCCAGATGTAATTAGACGTCTCTGGAACAGTTCTCCCCGCATCATAATGTCCCATTAAGTATCACTGAATACTTCAGTGTCTAGTTAATTGGACGGTGGAATGGCCCTCCTCAAATGGGAATTTGCTTTGCAGCCGAGGTACCTCCTCACTTCGTTGGCGAGCAATGACCTGGCCATGGGACTCCTGGTCACTCCTTTCGCCATAGTGCCCTCCTTGAGGCACTGCTGGCCCTACGGGGAGCTCGTCTGTCAAATCCAGGTAAAACAGTATACATATAGCATTTTTGAACTCTTTTTATTTTTTGTAAGCACTGTATGAACGAACGTTCGTTACCGCGAGAAATCCATTAAGCTGAGATTGCAAAACGACTAGGGGAGGTGTTTTAATTTTTTTTTGTGTTGGCAACACAATCGCAAAATAAACACAGCCACCCTATTTTCCTCGTTTCCCCGTCCGCCCCATTCGGCGTAGTGGAGCTCGATGATTGATACAGCTTTAATGGGAGCTTTGTGTTCGCTTATCTTCAAAAAAATTGAGCATTCCTCTCACTTTTCTCCGTCTCGAAGAGTTCATTTTCGCCCCAGCTGAGTTCGCAACTCTCTTTTTGTCCTCTTGGATATTCTCTTTAAAATCTCCTTCCTTGCATGAACTTTCGGAACTGAATTTCCCTCATTCTACGAAAAGTCCCCGCATCCCCCGTCAATTAGATCTTATGACCTATTTACATAGTTCAATCGTCCTAGTTCTAATTATAAATTAATTTCCACTCGAATTGTTAAAGTTCATATGGGGAATTAACTTCAAATAGGTATTATCACAGATGTTTGTCTGCGGTATGCTCTAGGAGTGAAGAACCTAAAGCAAACACCGCAGACGACGCACAGTGGGCAATCCGAGTTGATTAACTGGAGCGAATTCGGAGCGCGTTTCCACTTTGAATTTATGTTGAAATGAAATTGGAGCACTTTCGAGCCGGCGAGCGCGCTAATTCCCCGGCGATTCCTCCTCAGAAGTTGAGAAACACGCGTTTCTGGCCGCTTTGTATCGCCCGAATGTGAGTCGGAGCAATGACTACATAGGTCCGTACTCATTGGTCGGAGCGTAATCCTCAAATCTAAAGGAAGACGATTCGTTTCCGTCGACCGAGCAAGAAACGCGCTTCCAGTGTGTCTCATCCGACTTGTCTGGATGATAGGAAAATTCATGAGGCGACGAGCCGTGGTGGTTTCGTTTCTTGATGGATCACCGCGAGCATCGGAATGACGCGTGCTATTTGTGATGTGCCAGGAAATAAAAAAAGTTGATCTCTTCCGCGAACGTTGAGATATTCCGCTGGTGAAAACTGCGGAATTTTGGAACCACTTTATGACGTACTACTTTGAAGTAATTCGTTGCAATTCGTTACTTTGGGAATTGAATGGTGTCAATGTTTTGTGCTGGGACAACTTTATTCTTCGCTTCACTTCACGACCATCGATTCATCAAAGTGTTTACGTCCTCTAATTGCCTGGAAGACGTCGCCAATTTGGGGATGCGTTCGCCCAACCCGCTTGATAGTTTGCAGACAACAACATAAGCAGTTTCGTAAACAATTAAAACTTGTGTGATTAGAGGTGGCAAGTTGCGGTGTACACCGCGCAAATTACTGCGCTTAGGGGAATTATTTGGATGGGGGTGAATCGAGGGGCGATTCGCTATGGATATGTGGTGTACACGGTCATGGATATGACTGGATGTGACAGTGGATTTCTGTGGATATATGGATATCTAAAAGGATATGTAAGAGAATATGTGAGATATTGTGAATATATGTGGATGTATAATGGATGTACTGCAGAGGTATTGAAATATCATTGCAATAAAATGGATATATCATGGATGTAAAGTGGATGTGTCATGG
>JAUIMY010000014.1:0-151630 GCA_033557855.1 Hydrochus callosus | reverse complement strand
ATTTACGTGATGCAAGTAAAATTACAATTTAGCAAATTACATGCATGTAATGTAATTTTACTTACGATATGTACTTTTCCATTTCTAATGTAAATTTACTGGAATTATTGCTGGAGTTTAGTTTCCAGCAATATTGCAAGTAAAATTACATTTTATTTCTATCAGTGTAGGTCCACAAAGAACCTTCCTTGAGAGCACTGAAAATGAAAATATCCGGATTCCGACTGAACCCCGGAGCTATGCCGTGCAAATATCGGAAAGTTCGGAGCTCAAAGGGTTATTTACCTGAAGGAAAAAGTTTGCGCATCCAAATCGTACCTGTAAAGTTCCATTCGAGTTGCTCCTCTTCCAGAATTTGCTCGGTTAATCACCGACAATCACCGAGCATGGGGGGGGGGAAGGGCTCAAAGGGCCTCGCGAGGTCCCACGGCAGAATACCTACGAATCGCCGTGATTCCCCGACTGTGAAACGTTTTAATTGCATCCCGCTTTCACCCGCGTTAATGAATCCGGCTAAAACAAAAAGGACCCTCCGAAATCCAGTTTCGTTATTAAAATAACTCTGATATCTGGGTGTCCTGCCCAGAGTCGAATGTCGGACAGTGCAAGAGAAAAAGGCAGCGAGCATCCACTGTCATAATCGGCCCGGCCCGGCCCGGCCCGGCTCGGGTCTGCTCTACTCGGTCCGATCTTGCCTGGCCTGAGACTACTCGGCTTGTAATCACCTCGGACCAGGGTGAACGCTCCACTAACTTTCGATTCAAGTACTCCTAATACCTCATTTCTGAAAGGACTTTAATATATCTTTTAACCGTAGTGGAATCACATATCTCATTTTATGCGTCTTCTAGCGTCTTTATATTCTTCATTTTCAAACGAGCCATGACCATTTGGATCTTTCTTCTTTGCCATAATCAGCCCTAACTACTCCAACATCATTACTATTCCCTCCTTCCTACCCTACTTATTTCACTTCATTTTTAACCCCTCTGACGGAAGGTAGTAACGTTCATGATGCTACACTCCCGCTTTCACGAAGAAACATGTCAACTTCTTGAGAAAAACGGGGACAGTTGTAGCAACCGCCGATCTTTGTGCTCCATTTTCTACGTATATGTGTAATTTTAATAAAAAATCATCAAAATTCATGTAAATTATATTCCGATTCCAATTTACCGAACAACATGCCCCTTCCCTCTCTTCTCCGGTTCACGTGGGGTTGGTGCCGGCATGACGTAGTCACAAATTGCCCCTTCCCTGAGTAGGGCGTCATCTATTTTAATTAAATTCGCTTAAACACTCCACTGTCACCGGGACCGGATCCCTAATCGAATTACGGGACGCATTTTCTTGTCGTCATGATCCGTCCAATTCCGAGTTCCACCCTGAGGCCTAGGCCCTTGGCCTTTATGCAGATAGACGATACTCGTAGAGGCTTCGGACAATGTTCCCAGAATTTCTGATCTAGTGCGTTTAATTCTGAGCGATGAGGACAAATTCATCTTCACCTTATTTGTGACGTTGTTTTATAATTCCATTTTCATTATTTTCAGGTACGTCGAAGCACTCTTGTAAGTTCCGTTCATTCCCGTAGAATAATAGGTAAGATTTCCAGCGAATCATCCTCTAAAATCGCCCGCTTTCGCAATAAATCGATTAAAGCATTTATCAAGCTGAATCGACTTCTACGCCAAACCGTACCCCTAAAATGAACTCCACCGGGGTCGGTGACGCAGCCAGCGAATTGTTCTTGCGTTTGCGCCCCTTCCTCACAGCCCATCAACCCCTCGACCTGCGAATTGATATTTCGCGAGCGCTCTCCATCCTTCCGCGGAATTATGTAGGTATATATGTATATGTAAATAGAGGGATTTTCCCTCTTAAGTCCTGACCAACCCACTCATATTCGTCATCCCCAACCGTATATGTATTCCCAATTCGAAATTCTTCAAATACCTCTCTTATATTTGTCTCACGCCTGTCACATACGACACACATAATACACGAAGTGTGTGACAGGTATAAGTATGATAGATGTGTGACAGGTATATTAGCTGAGTGAAGCATGATATCGACAAATCCAACATGGCAGAAATGTGAATTTAGGAATTTAGACGCCGTGTAAATTCTCGTGGAAATTTGAGTTCGAACTATTGCTGCTATTCTACTCGCCTTTCGCTTCTCGCTTCTCGCCTTGAAACACCCTGAATTGCCCCATCGCCATCGCCATCACCTCTAGCGCCACGCATCGTCGCAAAATAAACATTAAAGGATTTAAATCCCTCCACCCGGAGATGTATTACACGTGTAGGGTAACACGCGCTGTGGAAAATGTTTACATATACTCATTTATACCCGCTGCCGATCACGCACGCGGTTATTCGGCGCGGGTACCGGATGGAGAAGGGGACTGTTGTGAGTCACACGTGACTCACCCCTCGTCCTCGTCCTCGTCCTCGTCCTCGTCCTCGCTCTCGCCCTCACCATCACCCTCCCCTGGTGCCGATTTTCATACACCCCCTGGTGAATGGAAAATCTGCTATAGCGCTTTTAATGATCTATGTACATATATAACTCTTGCTCTCTTTGATGTGTACGAGTATTGGAGTCGTTCTTCAAACATTATCAAACTTAAAATAGTTGTTGGGGGTGGGGATATTCCGGGAAAACCAAGCCCATCCCGTATTGATTGCAAAGCTGTTGAGCCCAAGTCATAAGAAAGCACAATTGGCTACACATTCTACAGGTATAAAACAATCTTTCAAGGTAGCCACTGGCCAGGAAAATGTAACCATTGGCCCACTGACAACCGCCAACCATCCCCTTTCTTCTCCCCTTCAACTCTCATCTCTCACCACCATAACCGCCCACACCCCCACCCCAACGCACGCCAAACACGACACCTATCCTAGAAACTTGTGTACAATAATAGCAGGCGCGGTTTCTTGTTTTCCCTGCGCAAACAGCGCAGGTATGTACTTGAGGTGGTGGCACCACGCTAGGGATAATTTGCAAATTTTGGGCTTCGCTCGTCGTTAGTACGGGGTTCGGGGTTGGGCTGGCGATTTTTTCCCTTTAATTAGGGGAGGATTAGGCGAGATTCCGGATTCTCGCTCCTCCAGCTATCGATTTAGGAAACAGGGAACGTAGGCGGGACCATCATCTCCCTCCCATTCCCCATCCTGACGTGCTGCGCCCTACTAAAAAACTTCAACATTCTTCCCCCTCCCACCCCCGGGGATTGTCTCCGCGGAATGATAAGAAAAAGGGGCGCGCGACCCTCCGATTTCAGTGCACCGAATAAAATACGCACTTTGATCAGTCGAATGGAATACGAAATTGCACTTTGAGCGTTACAATCGGGTCGAGGATAGAGAGGGGCTTGGGTTGGATTGTATTGGATTGTATTGGATTGTTTGCGAAATCTGACGCATCAATTTCCGCTTTTTTTCTGAGGGAAGAGCAGTGGTGGTGTTGTGCACTTATGTAAATTGCAGCTGCTGACACTTATTGTAGAAATTTGAGTCGGAACTCTTGTTCCCGGAATTAAAGCTTTTCCTACAAATTTACGTAAATAAACCTCCTCACGCCTAACAGGAAACCGCCCGCGCCCCTTCGCGCCCTCGCTGTCGCGTCCCAGCAAAAACTACCACCCCTTCTCTAAAAAAGTTGAAAATTAAACAAAAACAAAGAGCGGGGGCGACACGGCGCGTCATCCTGTATAAATTTCCTACGGACGAAGAACTCCTCCCTCTCCGATACCACATTTTCCTTGCCGATGTTGCTGTCGTTGTGATAAGGAGCTGGGAGCTATAAAATAAAAAAATATGGTTTTATCATCATTACCGTACTCTTCTCTCTTTCAACAAGAACAATAACCCTTATCCTCCACCTTTCGATGGTGTAGTCGTATGGTCAGTTTTATTAGTTAGTAATCCGTACCATGGCGAGCAACCCTCCATCAACAACACCCCGGCACGACGCGGCGCGGCGCGGCGCGTCGCGTCGTTCGGTATGCGCGTAAATGTACACTCGCCACCCCAGGAATCAATTTAGTTAGACCGCATGAGCTCTGAATCAATTAAGGTACTCCGTTGACCAATTCTGTCCCCTCTCGAAACAGGGACCCCTCGAAACTACCCCGACAGTACAACACGTATTTAATTGCGATAACGAGTGATTTCAGACAGGGTCGACTGATGAGTGTTGCCTCCCTTCCGCACCACAACACACGAACTGCCTCTTTCTCTCAATACACAATACACCATCCTCTACCCCTTATGCTGCTTGACCACCATTGTTTTTTATCCTGAGTGATAACACCAACCTAATAGTACATTTTTTTCTATTTTTCAAGTAAACCCTCTTCATACACCGTACAAAACAGAAAAAAAATCACCTTTTTCATCATGGACATTCTCTCATTTTTCTTCTCGGTCAAACAACTCATTATCTAGTCTCAACTTTTCGTCATGAAAATTATGCCCGCAACACAACTCCACATCTAAACAGCCACACTCTCCCCCCTATCTTCCCTATCAAAACTTCTTCCTTATCCCAAATCTATTACCTCCCTTCCTCCCTCCCTCCCTCGTTCTTGAATTAAGCTTGCCGAAAGACGTTGTGTCAGTGGAGACACTTGAAGGATGTTTACGGAACGTTTTGGTGCGATGAACTTTCCTCTGCTGTTTACACGGAGGCATACGATAAGTCTCTTCATAAAGTTAGGACCGAATGACGGACGGACGTGACGTTGCATCGAATTCGTTGTGGGATACACTTGGCTCGTCCCCGAATCACGCGTGATCCAAACTTGAGCGCTGGGATGGCTTTGGTAATTAATGAGTCCGTTTCCACTCCGAAAGTGCGAAAAACCTTACGCGCTACTTGTTCAAACACTACCCTTCTCAAAAAGACTTCTTTCACTGTTTGACTTCATGCAACCTAATTTGACGCAAACAAAACACTTATCAAACAAAAGATTTACCGTCATACAGCTCGTAACCGATTAAAGATCGCATAAAATCCTATGTAAAACCGCCTACAATATCACACATAACCGGTTACAATGCAAAACAAATACAATATACTCTTTTGAAACTTCGTTTTGAAGAGTATAACAAATACAATATACTCTTTTGAAATTTCATTTTGAAGAGTATACAAAAATACAGAAGGAAAATCGATTCTACCTTGCTACAAAATCAGGTTTACAGCAGAATTGATAACGTTCAAAAACTTTAATCTACTATACAATGGATATACATATGTATACATATGTAGGTACTGAAAAATGTTTTGAGATAGCATAAAAATCGCCTATATTAGAGTGCGCTATAAATTGGTCGGAGCTTTGGAATTTTCGCACATCCCCATTGAGACAGGTTCAGTTCTGGCGAGCCGTGTTTTCGGTTCATCCGGGGTATTTTTACTCCCAGTCCGTATCAACCCCACACTCTCGGCCCTACCCCCACAACAATAGCGGGATAGTTAGTTCGGCGTGAATCGAATGAATACAGTTCCGTAAATTCAGTTGTTTGCAGGTGCGCGGGGCGGTGGCGGTGGCGGTGGCGGTGGTTGCCCGAAATAATAATTAAGTGCGTTTCAAACGGTACGACGCGACGCGACGGAGTGATGCAACGATCGATACATTTCAATGATCGAAATTCTATCGCGAATTTCATCGGTGCATTCGTATTTTAATAAAATTCTATCTAATTTAACGTTAAGAGTGGATTATCGGGTTAGAATTTTGATTGGGTCGAAGCGACGCGCTACACTTCGCGCTGCACGCCGCGCCAGGGGCTCGGCTCGATACCTAGGATATTGAATATTGAGAATAGCAGTAGGAATAGGAATAGGTAAATTGGCAGCGGTATTCGTTAATTAAATCATGCGGATTAACAAACAGGGCATGTGTGTGTGTGTGTGTGTGTTTACACGAGCAGAGGACGCGCGCTCAAGCTCAGTCCTCTTATTAAGGGAGGGGAGAATTTTGACGAATATGGCGAGTCAGGTGTTAAGGAAATTACGAATATCTTATTATAGGCGTCGAGGGATGGAGTGGATGGATGGATGGAAGAGATGTGGAGCCTGAGAAAAAACGTAAACGCTTTTGGTGGAACAGTTGACACAAAAATTGTGGAACAGAACAAACAAATACGTTTTATGGCGGTACGTTAGAGATAAAACCATTTATTAGAAGACCGAGCGACTTGTGAAAATAGAACAGTGGAAAAGGGCGAGGTAGTGGGGTGGAGGTGGTAGGGTGGTGAAAAGGAAGTAGACATGACCGAGTGTCGGAAGAAAATGGAAGACCAAAGCGTTTTTCTGCTTCCTAATCGCAACTCTTGTCTATCCGCACAGACTAATGGAAGATTGAGTGTTTGCTGACCTCTGATTCTCAATCGCCAGATTGCCAGAGCGGGGTAAACAAAGAATCAATATTCTCGTTATATTTGCGGTTGTTGGAAGAAAGAGGATGAGGAAATTCATTTTCTGCAAAGACAAATAGAAAGGAGTTCGAATCTGGGCGATAGTTTTTTAGTTTTGTGGTTTGAGATTAGCATTGTACATTAGAATCATTGAAATCGTTATTGCTGTTTCTGTGTTTCACATGTTTAATTAAATACCCATTTCCCTGCGATTGTTGCGTTTTCAACACGATATGGTCATGGCCATCCATTTTCCAAGCACAAGGAAGAAGGAGGAAGGGCCGAGTCCCGTGGTGGAAATTTGAACCGACCCGGTCCAACCGTTAACACACGCACATGCATACATACAAACACTCACGCGCGCGTGGACGCAGAGGCAAGGCATAAAAATGGCGAGTGATGTCGCGAGCAGACGAATAAAATTATTTCAAGTTGGTCCTTATAATAATAAAATTTTTAGAACGGGTTTATCCCATTCCGGGCTGCCAGAGTCACGACCCGGCCGCGCCGTAAAAATTACTTTGTTTTCTCGGATTTTGTTGCACCGGATTGAGTTGCCCGCTAAATTTAGTACCAACAGAGATTTAGCACTGAATTTAGTACCGGCGAACTTTAGCTCTGAATTAAGTGCCGGCACGGATCAGTCATTCAATTTTCCACCAATCACGAATATGTACTGTCATAAACGAAAAATTATAGGTATGTGATATATTTGCACGTGCGCGATAACTAACTCAGTGATTCTGTTCGGTTCCATTCTTCAAATATAAATTTCTTTTGTTTAGAGATGGTGGTTCCCATGTGCTCAAATACTCATATGCTGATAAAACTACTAAACATAAATTCATATTCTGCTAGACATGCGCATTATATATCTTCGAGTATTAACATATACTGAGATAATTTGCAGAACCTCAGTCTATGCGCCTTTGCTCACTGGTCTATGGCATCACCTATTAACAGCAACAATAGTTTTAAGCTGCGTTTAATCTCTGAAATTTCAACACGGGCCCCTCGAGCACCATTTCCAGTCTCGATCGCACTCTGATTATTATTCTACAGGCGCCCTCGTGCGCTTTAATTATGAAAAACACAAATCCGTACGTGCGCCGTTGTTTAAAAACGTGGGGATGCTGGAAAACCGTATGGGACCTGCAGGATAGTCGCTCGTTCCGACTCTTTCCAGAACAGGAAACAACGTTTTTCAGTTGCGGCTGTCCGAAGCAACTTTGCAGAGAGCACTAGGAAGTGGTAGGGGAGGAAAAGCGTTGCAGGTGTGAAAAGCGACCATTTCCGATTGAGCTGCTCAAAAGGTTTAGGGCAGTAGAGTAAAGGCGTTGTAGTGTTTTAGCGTATTAAGAGGAAAAGTTTTGGGTTGTGGAGGCAGAAAATTTAATTGGCGCTGCTGATTTCACTGATTGATGGATCACAGATATGCACTAACATTTCATATTGAATACTAAACGAAAGGTGTAGAAATATTTATTCGGTGGAAGGGGAAAGGAATAGGAAAGGGGAAGGGGAAGGGGAAGGGTCAGTGTCAGTTGATGTTGTACCCTTTTTCAACTGATAAAACATTCAGGAAGCAGTTGCGGATTAAATTCGTCGCTCTCTTGCCTCTCGAAACATTGTATGAACATATCTAAAGGAATTTTCGACGTTCACTTAACGGATCGGCGGGGGGTAGGTAGGTTGCGGCACTCAACTCCCGCAGAGGGTGCTGGTGCTCCTAAAATTTTATTATAATGATCTCCATTAAAATTTATTATCTCTATCTACGCGCAATATTACTCACAGTGTTTTAAGCACAACACCGCCCATATTTATTGGAAGGCCGCCGCGCCGAGGATTTCGGCTGGTTCCGGCTTCCTCAGGCTTCCTCAGGCACCGGCACCGGCACAGGCCGCCCTTGAGGGCCTCGCGTTGGATGTAAATAAATGAAGTGCGTCGTAACGGGGAATTGGCTTTTAATTTTGAAATACTTGCCCGATTAAACCTTAATGCGATCCTTATCTAACCCCCCACCCTTCACCCTCCAACTCCATCTCCATTTTGGAATCCATTCGCCCTTGTTGTTTGAACGTCCCTCTTCGGCCTTCTCCGTTAGTACGATCCCCTTCAAAATTGCACCACTCGTAAACATCATTATTACAAGATCGTCTATGGTAGTCTATGGCAGTCGACAGTCGTCCCACTGTTGTTTGAGAGCATAACCCTCAGCGCTCTCACTCGTGTGCCGGACAATCCCTTCGACTGCCCTATAACTTTAGATTAACTGTACACATTGTACCTATATGGATCTTGAACTTACTAATGGCCACTATTTTCGAGAAAATGATGGTTTTGTATTGTTAGGGTGGTATAAAGTGACACAGTCCCTATTAAGGATGGATTTTGCTTGAAATCTAACTACTCCTTCCAAAATATCGAAATAACTCCTTTTAGTTGGACGAACATCAAGGAGAACGACATGGCTCTCCGTGGAGGCTCAGCTGGGAGCAACCGCATAAAAGGAAAATTCCAAATAAAAGAGCAAACGACGAACAAGAGCTCCTCCGCCAAGGGTTGTAATTCCTCTCGTAGGGTTTAACCCGGAACGAATGCAATTGATTCGGCCGTTACCTCGGGCCCCGTAAATATGGTTCAGGCGGATAAGCGAGTGCCGATGCTGATGCCGATGCCGATGCCAGTACCTCTAACTATACGGGCGACAGAAATGGCGCGGCAAATTCTTCGGCCGATTTGTTCGCACGGCAACAGCGAGCCGCAGCTTTTGGTAATGGCCGCTGATCCTTCTCGAAACGGCCGTAACATATTTTCCGAGGCGAGATTGGGCCGGCTTCGGCTTCGGCTTCGACTTCGACTTCGACTTCGACTTCGACTTCGACTTCGGCTTGGGTTTCGGATTCGCGACACCCTCGACTGCTCTTCACGACACTCCCCACCGTATATCATTTTGTTTACGGGGGACGATTTTTCCCGGGAAAACTTTCTCAGGTCCGGAGCTTTGCTGTTCTTCCCTTGGTTTTTTATACTCTTCAAAACGTAGTTTTCAGGTAGTATATTGTATTCTTCATGCTGTATGTACTAAAACTAATCGGGGACACATGAATACTATGAATACAATATGGTATAGGTATAGAAAAAGATTTTAATTTGCAGCATATACATATGTATCTATATTAGGGTGGATACTGGAAGAGAAAGAAAAGTCAACAGGTGCAAGCGTGTCCAGTTTAATCCATCGGGTGCATTAGGAAGAAGTGGCGAAAGAGGGTCGGGACGTAGTGTAGGTACCTAACCACGGAATAAACGCCCCCGTTAGCTTATAATGGTATAATGGACGTAATTAGTGGCTCGAGGGGTAACGGGGATCGGCGGGGATCGGCTCCAGTCTAGCTTGTCGCAGAGCGGGAAAAGATGAGGGAGAGAGCGGAAAACGAGCATTTTGAATTAGAATTTAGTGGTGGTTGCGCAAATAGCTTGAATCACTTGGCGGAGGATTAAGTTGGCTACTGGCTACTGGAGCCCCGTTACGCCTAGGATAACAGCCCTAAAAGATTAATGCTCTGGGACTGGGACTGGGATCTCCGTGGAAAATATTGGGAAATACTGGCCAACTTTCCTCGAATGTAATGGCCATTTGTACGAATGAAATAATTTTCATACTTTTAAAAACCAGGAATCGTTGGATTGCATAGGATTGCATTGTCGTGCTGTGCGGTGTTTTCATCTTTTCACCGAAATGATCTGGATGCTCTGGACATTCGACTGTACAACTCTCCTCAAAAATAATCACGGAGGAAACATTCTCACGTCCAAAATCAAAGTGAATCTTTTAATTTTGTGTGGATGAATATGGCGAATATAAAGGTTTCCTAATGGAAACGGGAGGTCAGCTCTCTAATGGTTCCCATCCCGCAGAGGTGAATAGTCGTGAATAGTCGATAGGACCAATAAACCTTTATAGGTGGGCCCTTTTGTGCCGGACTGCGCAGCTTGCAGTTCACTTCGGAAGAGCGACCGTTCAAAAGCAGCACGAAAAAATCGGAAATTGTACCATTATATTTTTATGATTGAGCAGCTGGATGCGAGGGTGGAATGGCCCGATTCCAGCCAACTCCTTCCTATCCACTTCCTCTGTGAATCTGAAAGTGTTATTCCCGAAAAATTGCCTCTGGCGAGGGAGATTTATGATTTATTTCGCCCTTGCATTGAGATTTCACTAGAATACAGTAATAGGATTTAATGTTTCAACAAAGGAAATGTTTTGATGACGAATCATTTGCAGTATATGAGCAAAAAGAAAATGCTTCGTTTCTGTAGGGCGCAAACTGCATTTGCTGCCTTTGATGCTATTCACCCGACCTCTTTTGCTAGTTGCCAGTTCAGTTGAGCGAGTTGTAGAACATAAACATAAACCGTTGGACTTATATAAATGCAATATAGCCATCGCATCGAGGAGAAAAAAGTAACTAGAGCGCTCAGAAATCAATGATTTACCTAATACATAGTAAGAATGGGATAATTTTGGTAGAGCGAGTTTTATTCGTGCGTACAGAGAGTGCATTGTGGGTCAAATGCCGAACAGAAAATGAAATCCAGCCGAGCCTTTTGAATAGTGGCATCGCTTCGGCTTCGGCTGCGGCCTCGGCTCAAACGCACCCGATCTTCGTGCACCTCCGTCCTCCTCGGCAACGCTCGGCTCCTCAAACCCGCTTTACTTTCTACCTGGTACTGAAGTTTCCACCGCTAAGCTCCGAGATGTTAGTCGATGTATCGCTTATGCATTAAGATAATCGCGTCTTGCCGCGTTATTGCTCGGTTGTTTCGGCAGTTTTTCCCCGTCTTTTGTGCGTTTTGTGCTGCTGGGCGGTGTGGTGGTGTGACGGTGTGACGCGAAGCGACAACCACCGTTGACATACTCTTGTTAGATCTACTAGTGCAACATGAATGTTAGGTGCAACGTTACGCCGCCTCGCCATGCCGCAAGGACGACCGAAGGATGTGGAAGATGTGAAGGATGCTGATCAGCGCGCCGGATTTAATGGAAGCACTTGAACTTAGGTAATATCGCGTGGCTGTCATAATGTTTTTGGTGTCACACAGGAAGACGGCAAGAATGCGGTTGGGTGCGACATAACTCGCGTAAGAGCGTATCGCCAGCCATTCCGTGAGCGGCCTCTAAATTTTTATGAAAATATTAAACAAATACCTATATACCTACTTATAAGACAGAATTCAATTTGGATACAGGGTTTGTGGCGCCCTAATTCTTCGATGACATTGACTCACATGTTGCTCACACCTTCACTTCTTTCGTCTCTATAAACACGGTATAAAATACATCTGTCGTAAACTTGATGTTTGTGTCCTACGACTGAATTCGACGATTTTCGAAGGAAAGGTCAATAACCAACTTAATAGTTCTAGTATAAAACTTATGTTTGCGTTTGATAACAAATTTAGTGATTCTTGTAGAAAACATGTTTACATTTGATAATGAATGAACTGGTTTGAAAGATCAAGGAACAAAATGACAGATGATATGGCGATGCGAATGGAGGGAGTTGAGGTATAGGAATATGTTAAGGGTTAAAAATGGTAATTGTTTCGCAAAAATAAAAATTTATTTTATTATTAATTGTTAAAATGTGAATTGAGACTCATGACTTGACTGACGGAGACGTGACTGAGCGGGTGGGGGCGAGAGCGAGATATATCACGAGAACGAGAACGAGAACGAGAGCACAATTTCGAAATGATTTGATAAACAAACAGGCGCCCCATTATCAACGCGACGTTCATTAGTGTTCTGGTGAAGTTTTTATTCCGGACCTGATATTAGAGTGTTCTGCATTTACATGGGAATGCGCCTGTTATAATGGCCGACGTATTTACATACAAAGATAGCTATAGCTGTTACGTGAATATTCTCTTTTTGTGTTATTTACGGCCCTGGTATTCCTCGCTCTCCGGAGCACTGGAGCACTCCGAAGTACTCCGCTCGTTGACAATCGCTCGGCGCTCGACGCTCGGCGACTCGACTCTGCGCTCCGCTCTTCACCGCACTCTGGATTTATCATACCCTCCATCGCAAATGTATCGCGAATCGGCATGGGAAACGGCAAAAATACGCCAATTGATTTATCGCCCCGGGCCACGCGCTCCGATTAGCGGAATCTGCTGCATCCTGCGGAAAACAAAGGCGGCAGCGGCGGCGGCGGCATATACATAAATGTACATGTGCATCTGCATATGTGCATTCCATGGACAATTTCCTCAATTTTAACTTCAACTACCTTTTTCTTCACTTTTATCCAATTTCTAATTCGATTGAAGGATCAAATTTCCAACAACCGGAATGAAGCGATAACAAATGACACGCCTAATTGGCTAAAATTGCTTTTTCCAGATGTACGATAATCAATTGCGGGGATTATATTAGAAATCATTATTCAGAAATGCGAGAACTATACTTTGAACATCGAATGAATTGACTACGTAAAACGTTTAATTCCAACAATACCATATTCTTATGAATATCGACTTAAACAAATGTTTGTTTCTGTCCCCCTTCCGCGTTCCACGCGTCAGGTCGCACCACACTACACCACACCTCACCACACATCGCCCTCATCGGCACCTCGCTTCGAAACACAGTTATGAAATTGTCGTGGCCCGGCGGCAAACGAAAAAAAACCGAGCCGAACGTAATGAAGGGTCTCTTTGAGACTCGTAAAGACCACCTAGGAAGGACCGAAGACCTTTTACAGGCCTTACGCGGGCCGCGTAGCGTCGTGCTTCTCTCATTCGCTCATCTTCTCGTATTCTCATCCTCTCTTCCTCAAGCTCGGCCATGGGAAAAATGCAAAACGTCGCGGCCGCTGCGCTGCGCTGCGCTGCGCTGTTTTGCATTTCACGTTATGTGCGCCATGATACCTTATTTCACAGGCTTTGCGGTGTAAAGCGGGGCGACACGACGGTGACGGTGACGTGGACCTGCCTTTTTAAATATGGTTTTAATAAATAGAGATGGTCCGCGATTGAATGAAGCGGCAATCTGCTTTCTACCTTTGATGACCATCCATCGGTTTTTTTTTAAATGAATTTATTGTGTATTTCAATATTTATTTGAAAAACGTCCATTCTATAGCAATCCTTGCCTTGTAATGAAGAAGAATTGGTTATCGAATTAAAACTCCGACTACTAGAATAAGTGAATTGGTGTTGAAATAATAAAGGTTACCCACTAGAATAATCGAATCGATTGTCCAGCAAAAACGTAAAATTCGCGAGTGGAAGTAACGGACGGAATGTAACGCCGATAACAAGGACAGGGCAGTACCGACCACCGCACCCCGGTGCGGTGTACTGTTAATTCTCGCGCTTCCCCGGCTCTAGACGGCCGTTAAAAGAATAGAATTCTGGAGGCAGCGCTACTTCTAGCGCTGCCGATGCCGATGCCGATGCCGCTCGTTCACCAAACATTCACCGCACGGACAAAAGAACCCCTCATGTTCTTTTCTTTGTTGGGCTCTCCGAAACATGCATTCTTGCGCTATACAGCGTTCCGTTTCACCTGCTCTAACAAATTAATCTGGGGGCCTTTTTGCTCTGGTTGCTAGGCGGCCGCTAGACCGGGAAGTGGGTAATACTTTTTGCATAAAGCCGTGTCCGTACCTATGATTTTAGTGGAGAATTTTCGAAATAAAGTTTTAACCTATTTTTTAAAATGACGTTTCCACCATACTTCCGACTGAATAAAGGAAGTTTGGATTGTATTCTCTAATATATGTATTTTGAAAATGTCAATTGAAAATTTGGATGCAGAGTATTTTTGGCATCGGCAAGACCGAGGCTGCAATCGGGCTGCAAGTAGGTCTCGCAGGTATATAACCTTCCAAGGACCAAACAGAACGCATAATCAATTGCTCAATCTCACTCTCGACGAGCGAACGAACGAACGAATGAAGGAACGAAGTAACGAACGTGGAAAAGCCGTGACTTTAGCTTTTTTCCTCTTAGCTAGGGCGAGCATGCAAACAGGCGTACAAGCGTACAAGCGTACAAGCCGCCGAATGCCAATCCTTGCGGCAGCTCTCGGCCACTTGTCGCGAAAACATTTTCTCTGCGCTTTGTGGAAGCGGTGCAGCCTTTTCTATCATAAAAGGGGACTTGAGGAATGGTGTTATCCGCGGCCTACCGAGATCAATTAGCACGTCAGCCGCGCCCGTGAGCATTCAGCTAGCGTGCATATTTTTCGCGGCGAAATGTGTCATACCACGGTTCTATTAACAACTGCGCGTATGATATCCTCTTGACAAGTAACAGTAACCTTCGTCACTTGCATAGATTATTGGCTTATTATCCATCGGCTCACGCTTTGGAGGCCGACTTCGACGATGGCTTTGTTTGATTTGATTTGATAGTGGGAAAAGCTTCTTGACCCGGCGAATCGTGATGTCACTTTCCTTGGAATCTAAAACTCCCAAGGCGGCAACTAACTATATATGTTATGTATTTAAATACATAGTGGAAATAGAAGGATGCGGTTATTTGAGAAAATGCTCTTTTTGGAAACTGAATTGTGTTTACGTAGCCAACGTCTAATGTAGAACAGTTCGAATAGGTTTTGCTTTTGATTGGTTTTGATTGGCAGTTATTAACGAGTTGTAGCTCGCCGATTCTACCGGTTTATTTGTTTCTGTTTGACGACTCGTTGAATGTTTTCGCATGCTTGTGTCAGATAAAAAAAACTCGATGATTCTGGCGTGAAAACTACTAGTAGATTGGAGGTAGTTAAATTCGATGATGCGTAAAGAAGTATATATTTAGTATTCGAATGATGCGCTATAAATTCAAAAAATATGTAGGTATATCTCGTTGAATGAGAAAATTGATTCTAATACGCCCGAAAGGAAAGCGTAAATACGGTCGATCACGAAACCCGATACCAGACACCCGCCGCCCCTGTCCCCTAGCAAAATAGCCCCAGCGCAGCGTTCAGGGGTTTTCCCGTATTAACAACTCGGACAAGGGCGCTTTAACGGCCGCTTTCACATGCTAATTCCCAATGTAAAGCCGAATCGATACCGTTCGCACCGCACCGCACCGCACCTAGGGCGATCGTAATTCGCATCGAAATTGCCGTCAGAATTGCCAATGTAAACGTATCACTAATATTTGCCACTCGCTCTGATCATTCCGGTACGAAGGGGCACGACGCGTCGCGACGTTTAATCCTCCCGCTCTCGCAACCATTCTTCTCTTTTGGACCCTCATTTCATTAATGGACCGATATGGGGATCCGGGGATCCGGGGATCTCTTCAATTAGTACAATCCTATACGTTGGGGAAATAGACTTTAATTGAAAATCCTAAATTTCTCTACTTTTATCCGGTCGCTAAGGATTCGTTCGGTTCGTGACGATTGGTTCAGCGAGCGCTATTTCGCTGTAATTTTCGAAGAAACGTCCAGCACTCCGTAGCAAATAGACCAATTCCCATAAACAATTGAGAAGAGGAAGGTTGGAGAGTGTTTAAATTTTTCATCGGACCACGTATCGAGACGCAAGGAGAATGGCGGTTCCGCTGCCTGGGCCATAATAATTTCAACGGTACCGAAGCCGATCCGAGAAGAAAAACAAAAAGAAAATGAGCTTAATAGATCCATTAAAAATAGATTTCGGCGTAAACACGCCGCTTGAGTGCATTACATATGTAGGATATAGTGGGGAAGAATAGTTTTCCGCAAACCATGCACTAGCTCCGCTGCTACTATGAGAGTAGAGAGGCGGCCCTGTCAAGCCTTCAGGCCTTCGGTTGAAGGTGGCAATTTTAATTTTTAGGGTAATGCGCGAACGCGAAAGCGAACGCGCAGGTTTCGGTCGCCATTAGTCGGCGTAATGAAGTCCCCGCTTTCTCCATGAATTTGAATTTTAAATGAGGCGATTTTATAAGGAAAGTACCGGCGTAGATCAAATAATTACATTACTATCTCCCCTTTGCCGCGCAAAATGGATAGTTTTTCAATTAGGGTAGGCGACGCTTCCATTGTGGTCGCTCTCGCTCTCGCCCTCGCCCTCAGCCCTCCCTCACAATTTCTTGAATACTCAATGCGCTTGGTTCCATAATAAAGGAATATCGATTCCGCATCATTCTTTCAATTTCGCCAGATATTATTCTCGGAATGGGTCTGGGATAATACTCGCAAACTGGACTACTGGAAGCTACTTACTCCTCGGGAAAAATGAAAGTAAAAATGAGCGCCCTTTTTTCCGCGTATTCGGTTTTATGGAAATGCTTTGTTGTACGGTTCACTCGGATTGATTCATGTTTGTCGGCTTCGTGTTTCTCTACATCCCGTAAGAAAGAGATGTTATCCCTCCATTTCCATCTCCATCTCTTGAATGGTAGATTTCTCATAACGGACTCGGACATTTAACTTTTATGTGAGACTGTGTCAAAATTGGTCGCGAAAAACTAAGCCCTTCCATTTCCTTATCTGTCTGTCTGACACGTGTTCTGACGGATGAATTATATTGTCAAGAGATGAAAGGTAAAAATGGGGCAAGAAGCATTTCGAATAAACGCCATGGAAACTCCCCTTTCCACTGAAATTTGATTTGAATCACCAGCACGGATGAAATATTTTTGGCGCCAATATAATAATGCCTGTTTGATGAGCACTATCGCTATGGTGGGGGTGTCGGTTGGTGGTATTGGTATTTGTATTGGTAGATCGCATTGCATTAATAACTCTACACATTCGATAGTTTTTGAAAAGCCTCCGGAGCCGCGCAAACATTCATAACGTCGAATGATAAAGCGGAATATACATATGGGTAATTGGCTGAATGTACATGAACAAAATCGAAAATGTATTACACACGCGAACGGCCCTGTCCCTGCCCCCGCTCTTTCAACCACCAATCAACCCAAACCAATCCAACCTAACCCGTACCGCCACCTCTAATCATCCCCTCAACAATCCTCCAGGTCCCACCGCATGCTCCGAAGCCGCCCTCGCCCTCTCATGCTCTAAAGGCGCCAACTTATCCTCTGAAGCTGCCACTTTGAACCCCCACATTCAAGGTCTAAAACCGCTCCCCCACACCACACGAAAACTCCCCCTCACCATCGTCATTACCCTCACCCTCACCTTCACCCTCGCCGGCCGCCCGTTGTACGCCATACATTATTTACGTATTAATATCTAATTTAACCCTTCGCGTCTGACTCGCCAAGGAAATTGAAATAACCGGCTCGAGAGCTTGAATCGCACGGAAAAAAAGAACGGAACGACTGATGCGGGTGTTGGACAAAGACGTGTTTCGCCACGAAAAGAGCTGTTTTTTTATGGAAATGAATCAAGGAGAAAATGACCGTGCGGGATGACCGCTTTGAAAACGAATTTGCTCCCCGTAGGAAATTATTACCGCGGACGGTTTTCAGAAACGCGCACTACTTTTAAGAACGAGTACGGCCATTTTCACTTAGCATGGGTGAATTCTGGAAATAGGTTTGGGGCACCCCGATATGGCTGGCTCATCGCAATAGATTTTGTCTACACAGAAATCAAGATCGAGTTCGACGGCAACGGAATCCTTAATACATGAACACACGCACACACACAATGGCATACAAATTACACACACACACACACACACACACACACATACACACACGTCGCACGACGCATTAACGGGATGAACCCGTCCTTGGGCACTAATGGAGCATCAGGCGAGCTCCTCCGCGAGTTTATGTCGGCAGTCAGAACGACAACTTGCAACTTTGTTTCGAGTTATGTGGAAGTTCGCTTAGCGCCACATCATCTCGAGATAAACGGGCGAGCTCTTCGGTAAAGGGCGATCGTCCGCCGCGCCGCTGCCCACGGACACGGACACAGACCATGCATGATCCGTCACTGGCTTTCATTTCGAGCTCCATCAGCTGCTTATCTTAACATTAAAAAACACTTAACGCTATTGCCATATTTACTGGGAATAAATTTTTATGACGATCACAATTTGTTGCTAGAGAACAACGGGCACCATTATCTCGGGGAGGGAGGGAGGGAGTTAGGTATGGGAGACGGTTCGTGATAAACTGGGGAAGTGCTCGCGACTCGTGAATCTCCAATCGCCAATCGCGAACTCGTCGCGCTGCAAAAATACTACCACTATCGACACTTGTCGTTTCGTGAGAGCCATCCCAGCGCAGCCCAGCCCATCCCTATCTTCTGGAGACCGACCTCTTTGGACGTTAACGTAGCTGTACTCGAAATTCTCCAGGTAATGACACCCCGATGCAAAACGAGAACGTCGAAGACCACTGCTATGTCGTATCATCTCTATCTGAGTTGCACACTCGAGAGTGGTCATACACGGCTTCTGCTGAGCCAATCTTTCAAATGAATTTGAACGATTAGCACTATATTTCTGTAATATTCTATTTTGCATCTATCACCGTTCAACAATTTCATATAAAATTTTGTTGAAAAGACGTTTCTAAGAGCCAGTTTTCCATGTAATCAATTATAATTTGCAACGAATTCTGTTGTGATATTTTGCTTGGAATTTCTGATATTTCACTCTTGATCGTGATGAAAAAGATGTCGGTTAGACGAGGCAGTAAATCTCCCAATTCTCAAGCCATAGAGTCTTCGTCATATCGGGGAAACTTGGTAATTTATCAGGGAAAGAAAGTGGTGGACCTTCTCATATACATACCTATCTCAGAACTAATCCGCACCAGCTTACCAGCAACGAAAGCGCTGTGTCGGTAGTCATTGATGAGCTACCCCCGTTTATATGTATAATGCACGTAGGTTCGAAGGGTAAAAGAGATCGATCGCGCGCACACGAAATTAGCATGTGAAAGGGGCCGTTCGAGCGAAATTGGATAGAATTCTCGTCATTCCCTCGTCAGCCAACACCTTTCCTTCTCTCTCAGGAGGAAATGAAAACGTCCGAATTATAAAAATTCAACGTAAAAATCGATCCAGTCTCCATTGGAATTATAGTGGGTGCCCTGAAAGAATAGAACCCTCGTGTGGTGAGGAAATGTGGAGTGATGGGGAGGCGAAATTACTCTGTTGATTGTTGATCCCACTCCCCTTCCCCCGCGCCTCGCTTAATCGTCATAATGGCGAAAAGAACTCCCTATTGATTCGCCCTTATCTTTTCAATTTCTCCACTTATTGTTCCTGAATAGGCCCGGGATAATGCCTCCCGTCTGGATCACTGAAAGCTATTTAGTTGGTAGGAAATTAAAGCTCAGGAGGCATTCTCTTTGCTTCTTTCTGCCTGGAAGCCCTGATTATTATATGGGGGAGTCGATTGTTCCGAAGGTGGTGCGGAGCTCAGGGGAGTGGGACGTGGAGTAGAGGAATGCCGAATGGTGGAGAAAATTTATATTATCCACTATTTAACCGTTTTGAGGGGAAATATGATTAAACGCAGTTATACTTGACATAAAAAACAATCATTTGTACACATAGGTGATTCTCATTATTATTGAATACTCTTCAGAACAAATACAGTCTAAAGTACTGGTCTAACCTCGTTAATTCGAATTTATTCGTTAGGTACTTCGTATTTTGCGTCCGCCCTTCACTTCTATATAAAATTTTTAAGCATAAATCATATTTGCTTGTAATTCGTACAATTGATACTCCCCTAAGTAACATTTGTACAAACCTCAATAATTCTTATTCCTCGATAATTCGCACCTTTTTGGATCATATCCCCAACACCCATACCCATCCCTCATCCCCCGTCCTCGTGTCGAGTGGGGCGATATCAAGTCCAGATTTTTCCCCCGCTCCACTCTGACTTGTTCCCGTCAAAACCATCCCAACGGTTGGAATAGCATCGGCATCGGCATCGGCGGTGCGAGGGTAACGTGGCGCACGTGCCGCCCTTCAGGAACCTATTTGAAGCTTCTTTAGTCGAACTTGCCGATGGCGGATTAGAAAGAGCCAAGCCCTCCTGGTTCATTTTCTTTCGATGCCTTTTGCGATTTTTTTATTTCAATTAAGCAACTCTCGAATCGGAACTCTATAGTGACGAAGAAGCATAAAATTTGTCGTTGGTCCGGAATGGTTAAGAGGGTTGTCGAACCAAAACAGAATTTTATACCGGCCGGAATCACCGAGTTAGGTAATTGCGAAGCGCAAACATCAAGTTCAGGAACCATTCATGAATTCGTTATTGTAAATGCATTAAAATTAGTGTCCTCGTACGAAGACATAAGACGCGAGCAGGAATAAAGTCTCATTCTCATTCGCATTTTGTCGCATTGCCACTATCATCCGCATTTTCTCCACTCTTGTTCGTATTTGGTCGAAATTGTCTGAGCCTGCAGCGTTGGCTGACAAGTCCGCATCCTCCCAGACGTAAAGATGACATTATCTGCAACAATTGCCGCGAATGAAAGGCGCGCTCCACTGTGAAAGGCCCGGGGCAATTTCACAGAAAGCATCGCCATCGGGTCCTTCCCAGGACAAATAAGTTGTGCTGCTGCATCGGCAATTCGTCTTGTTGGCCCTTTTTTACTTTCTCCTTTGCTCCCGAGCGCGCCACTCTCGGACTGAATCCCCGAGGAAGTAGTTTTGTTTAACATTCATACGCTGGGTAAATGCGTTGAGAGGAGGCCCTTAATCTAGACGGATTCGGGAGGATTTTCTGCCGAAGAGTTATTTATATTTAGTTGAGTGAGAGTATGGACCTTTTCGGGACGATTTTTTTCGACGAACGCGAAGAGCGGCTCCAAATAGGGGGGAAAGCGGCCTCTCCAGCAGTTCGCGGATTGAAGTTAGTCGCGACTGTTGCAGTGTTGGTAATCGTAATGCTTTAGGGAGTGAGAGTGAGATGTTAGATTTTACAGGGGTCCGCCTTCCGCCTTTTTGAGTTCACCGCGAAAACTACGGCGAGAATCTAGTTGAAATGTGTCAAACGGCTCTTTCTTCCCGTAACTCCCGTAGCTCCCGTACCGTAGTGGCACGTCCTCGACATACAGCCCCGCCCCGCTCCGCTCCTTCCCGCTCGGAAGGAATTGAATACCAATGTGAGGCAGACTTCTTTTTAGAGAGAAAGAGATAGAGCGAAGATTGTCTATTATTTTAGTGGAATCTAAATCTATTTATTCGCAATTTTTCTCAAGTAAACTGCTACACTCAACCAGCACATATTTACGGCCCCGAATCGGGTGGTTCCTCGAAATATTTGATCATCCGAACAGGTGCATCCTCGATACTTGGGTTAGTTCGTGTCCCGCTAATTAGAGGATTCACGTAGCTACGCGGAATGCGGTTTCTAATTGGAATTACATAGTTTAGATCTCACATGTGCGAATTGAGTTGAGATGGAACGGGATGGGATGGGATAGGATGGGATTCCCCGCAAAGGCCGATCATTGCGATGACGATGACGATGACGACGCAATTGCGCCTTCTCCCTCTTTAATCCCAATTTATGGCAACATCTCGAAAAGTCGCCCATGCGAAGTAGTAGCGAGGAGTGACGTAACTTATTGATGAGCCATGTTCCGTAAGGGAGAGCCCGAGACAAGTGCCCGGTGGAAAAGATGAGTTGTTAATGGAAGTAGATAAGGCCCTTAATGGGAATAGATAAGTTAATGGAGGAGACAGGTCGATCGTCGTCCGGTGAGGCGTGCGTTCGACGAACCCGCCGCACCATGCCATGCCATGCCACACCGAAGCCCTTCCGAAATATCGCGATTCTCGTGCGAGAAACGGTCGCTCAGAAACGAGTAACAAGTAACGAGTAACGAGTAGCCCCTTCAGAACCAGTCTCTGAACGTTTCTTTTAATTTATTTCGGAGCATTCGCAATTGAATAAACATTCGCTGTAAGTCCGTTCCCGCTCGAACGTGCTGCTCCACAGCGCTCGTGTTCCGATGATATCGTCCTATCGTACCGGCATAAATAACCTATCGGTTGCATATCTTAGCCGGACTTGCGCAAGTGTTGCCCGAGATAAGGGACTCGGATCCGCTTATTTATGCGTTCGCTCAGCCCTTTTCCTTCCCCATTCCTCCCATTCCCCCCATTCCCTTTAATTCGTTTAGGGATATCATTCCGCCAACTAGCATCATTTTCAGGCTTAGCTTCAACTGTTAGGCCAACAACAGACGAGACCGAACGCAAATCCAACCGATTTGCCATCCCTACCTCAATTTGTCCTGTCTCATACTGATTATTATATTCTCACTGTGAACAGTATACATATTTTGTTCGAAGGCAAACCCGATTACTTTGGCCGGCGACTTTCTGTTACCTATAGAGTGAAAGCGGTCGCCACTCCTGGATTTAGTTCGTTTGTTTGAACACTAGATCGCAGTCCATCGTATGCAAATCAAATTTGGAAGTTGATGACGTATGGTATGGCAAAACCAAAATTTGAGGTTGTGAGTTAAGTTAAGTTTGTTAGTAAGGTGTTTTCCTATACATATGTAGATTGGTAAGGAGGAAGTAGTTGCACGGACGCACGGAGGAAACTATACCTAATATGTAGGTATTGCATTTGTCATTTCCAGTTTCGACTGGGTGGAAGAAAATTGGTTAGGAACACAGATTTTCGGGACGGGGCAGAATTGGGAATGACGCGCATACTCTAATCGTTTTTTCGCATTCCGCATTCCGCATTTCGCCATCTCTAATCCTCTTGATTCTCCGCTTTTCTGAATAGAATACGCCAACTGCTCCTATCGATTCCCTGGAGTTTGGGGTTTTGATCTCGCACTCACTGCAAACCTCGATCCCCCAATCTAAATGGATAAAGGGGAATCAGGGGGAATCAGGGGGAATCCAATAGCTCTGACCGTTTGGGGCTTGTTGCCATTTCGCCCTTTAGAGTGTGCTCTGAATTGGACTGAGTGGGTTCTCCTCGTTCATTCATTCATTCATCCACTCCCGTCTACATTTTTGAAGCTCCTCCGGAACAAAACATCTACCTCTGTCCCGAAACGATTCTAATTACGTTTTGAGTTATCACCTAAGTTGCGAGGTGCCGAGTCTTTCGCCTTGCCTTATTTAATCCTGTCTCACCCTCTTCTTCCAGCTTTCGCCCTTAAACCCGCGTTCCTACTCTCCGCCCTTCGAACCTTCTCCCGCCATTACACCCTCACGTCGCTTCGCGTAACTTTGCGCCGTTTTCCCATCTATCTCTACTCTATTCGGATTTCTCTACTCCACTCCACTCATCACCCTTCCATTTTTTCTATTCCCCCTTCCGTACTCTAAAGTTTGTATTAAATAGGTGCTTATACATATAAACACTGCTCATCCCTGTCATAAATGATGTACATTTATGAGGTCTTGGCATGTGTACGAATCAAACTGTAACGCACGTAATGGTGATAGTGGCCTACTCTGAGGGAGAAACTTTTGAATGTTGCGGATTCCTTGAAAACATATTCCTTCCTCCATTTCCTTTTTCGTCGCCCCAAATGCCTGGAATAATACCTCTCTAAGCGTTTCACACACGAACATTCCCGTGAAGTGCAAAGAAGTTAGGAAACCCGGGAAAATTCAGAGCGCCAGCAAGAGCCGATGGTGCTGGTGATGGGGTCAAATTGGCGCGTATCTAAGGGTTGGACGAGCGTTGCGAACTCCCAGGAGCACAACTGAAAAGGCGTGCGAAATTTATACGCCGCAATTATACCTCCCCCTTACCTCATACGGAATCATGTTTGTGCAGTTTCAGTTTCGAAATTCCATCTTCCGTGAACAAGTAAACAATGAGGCTTCTCGCTCCCTGCAGTTTTATTTATGAAAGCTGTCGCCCCCGCACCGTTGGCACCGTTGCCGTTGCCGCTGCCGCTGCCACTTCTCGAAAGATTCACTGCGAACGCTCTCGCTTTGTGCACCCGTTTAACCCTAGGTGGAGCGGGGCGGAGTGGTAAAGGACGGGGGTTTCATCTTACCATAGCATTGGCTCCTGGTTGCTTAGCTGCTGGCAATTTCACCTTGGTCGTTCAATTTTCCAAAATGCATCAAAAATCTAATATTTCTTTAATATCAGTAATACGAGAAAGAAAATACTCTGCGCGCCGCTTACAAACTCTTGTAAAACCCGTCTTTTGAAATTCGAAGTGATAAACTTAGTTTAAAAGAATATGAAGAAAACTTCCTTTAGAATTCGATGATCGCAATAAGAATAGAATAAAAGCTGGCCTATGCAATAGGAGGCTTGAATTCGTCGCGTCCACAACGCAACGGTTGAATGAAATTCCCATAGCGGGTGGTAAAAACGCAATATTAGCTCGCGAGTAAAAGCTCTCTCGCCCCAAAAATTCATATGCTCGCGTAAAGATGGAGCAATAACCCCCATCGCACCGGCCAACTCTGTATTGAGAATGGCACGCCGCTGGCGGAATCCTTCATATATCCGGTGTAGACGCGGGACTAGACTAGTCTTCATACAGGGTAAAATATGGAAAATAATTCCTTTTGCGTACTTCAGGAATTGCCAGGTTTCCAATATTTAATAGAGCAATGAATATTTAAGCTGCAACTCAACAGCTTGCGGGCTGCAGAGATTTGAGAGGCAATTCGGGAATCCGCTACACTCCCTTCCACATCTCTCTACTGCTATCCCTTCACCCGTTTCGAATAAAGAACCAACGAATAGAAGAAATAAAACTTGATTTTGAAGAGTATAACAGCGAAGAATATCCTCTCGGAGTCCCAGCACTTCCAAAACATAATCACAATTTGAAATTGTTCCTTTCAATTAGAATTCTAGGAGGGTTGACTGAAATAACACCCCTCTCCTCAGCCCCGTTACTTCCAATACCTCGTCGGAGTCTGATTTAATAAAGCTGCCTTTAATGTGTACAAGTACAACTATACGTTGTATTGTGTATGTTCGCCAAGGGAAACTCTTAACTGGATTTAAGTTGGGAGTTGAGGAAGGGAGGGGCTTCCTGGGCAGAGGTTCTCAACAGTTTCCTACGTCTTCCTCTCTTGTTATTTTTCTTCGCTGGTCTCGCCGTGCGCCGCTCTGAACTGAATATCGTGGTAGAATCCGAATGAAACTGTTCAAATTATTGTGACCTAATTAAATCTTGCTTACGGAAATTTCGATGTCTCGTACATCGTTTTCCGTTCGGAACTGTATGGATCGATTCACATGCGATGCACTTGGCAGCCGCCGCATCCCGCCGCGCCGCGCCGTGCCGTGGGGCGCATGTTAGCTTACAAAGGGATGGGGTAAACATCCCATTTGCGAAGGTCTAATTAAGATGCGAAAATTAATTGTCCTCGGATGATACTGGGGTGACTACGTAGGAGTGCATTTGATTTTATCCGATTATGTTATCCGTCGGTGTTTCACGATTAATGAATCTGGCACACGACTCGCCAACTCGCTCTTATACTTTTGGACACAATTTCTTTGTTATACATATTCTGAAATGGTTCATTAATTGTTCTATGCTCAAACTCGAAACATGTAAATACGGGAATCATTTCAGCAAGAAAGTAATGCGATACAATATATTCTTGTGATACAGTTTCGTCTCCTTTGGAACTCAGCTTCGAGTTACAAACATTCCAGTTATTATCCGAATCGAACTACAACCATATGGGAAATGCGCGAAAGATTAGGACGTGCAGTAGCTCAAGTAATTTGGAATGGATGATAGCTACTTGAAATTCATATGATTTTCTGCCTGAGAAGATACGGAGGTGAAACCCAATTCCCGTTGTCACGCGGCCGACCTAATTCCACGAATGCGATTTCCGGTCGCGTCGATGAAAGTGATTTTTTTCCCGTCCGACTCGCGGAATGCACCTGGATGCGGGAGATGTGCAATTATCTCCGGTTGATTGGAAACAACACCTCTCCCCTTTCCTTTTCGCGCGGAAGGCATACACGCTCGATCCGAGACGGTGCGGTGGCAACGGCGCCGGCGGTGAGAACTTTCCGATAGGAATGGCTTTCCAAAAGTAAGCTCACGCCGTGCCGTGCCGTGCCGCGCCGAGCCGCCTCTCTTCACCATATTGGAGATCCGTTCAGTGTTTGAGAGCTCGTATTCTGTTTTCAAGTGCGTCCTTAATGGTTTCATTGTCGGTCCGCGACTCCGAAATGCATTTAGGAAGGCAAAATGCTCTCCCGAGTTGAGCCTTGATGCATCGAATCTCAAACTAGGATATGTTTCACTTCGAATCCAAAGTCGAAAAGAGCGATCACTCCTTTTGGCATTCCGATTAAAACGATTCGGAGGAATCTTTTATTTACACCTTTTCAATTAGCAGCCTCAAAACGAAGGAATATCCATATCGTATCGTCTTCTCCGCTTTGATGAGTGGGAGGGAGGAAGAGGACGCGCTCGGTGGAACCGAGGGAATTATGCGCCTAGTGCGAACATGCAAAGTGACTGTCTAGAACGGAATCCCACTTACCGTACTCTCTCCTGCGTTTATTTAAAAGTGCAAACGGAACTTTTACTTCACAACACACACTGGCTCCCGATTAAATGCGGAAACTTCTCTATTCACTCGAGCCTTGATTTATGGGTTTTTGGTGGGATTTTAGCGTCAACTGCACCTTGGCTGTGGAGAGGTTTTCGTTGCAGTTGGGAGGAGAGACGGGACGTACTGAACGTTCACATTTATTCGTTTTTTATACCTTTTAGTATCAAGTTTTTTCTTTTTTGTGCCTAAAGTCTAGTATATTTTGGTATCGAGGGAGTTTTTATTTTCGCAAATGCGACTATTTCTATATTAGGTTGTGTCAAGATAAACTTCCGTTATCAGAAATTCATTTTCGTTTTGAATAATAACAAGAAATGTATTTAGGTGTTATTACAATCATTTTATATAACGTCATCCCATCTTACAGGCAGCTGATCGATTCTTACTTCATGAAAGGTAATGGGTTTTCGGTGGAAGAAATTCCCACAACCTGATTGGCTTACTCATCGGTACTGAAGGTTTCCCTTTTGAAAGTTCTGCAAAGAACAGAAAATGGGCTAATCTGTCGCTGCATGTTTTCCGGATTCACTTTCCTCCATGTGATCTCGCACGCGGCAATAACGGAAGTTATAAACAATTTTGTCTTATATGTACATATGATTTCCGCACAAAATAGTCCGTTATTCGGATACGCACATTTCGCTCACGAATTGAGTTGTACCCGAAGGAATACCTACATATTTAGTATCTTATATCCCTCCTCTGGTTGTGTGTTAGTGTCGGGTCCGAGCGCAGAGGGGCAAAGAGCCGGCGAGCAACTCTCCGACCAGTCGTAATTATCCTCCATCTGGATCTCTTCTAAATTAAACACCCTGTACATATAATTATTAACCCTTTTCACGCGGCAACGTGTAAACGCCAGGGCCGGACAGCGGCAACGGCAGCCGTATCGTGGAACCTCGTAAGGTCGTTGTTCGGACAGACACAGACAAGCACAGGCTTATTAACGTGCAACGTGCAACGTGCTACTTGTAACCCCGACGCGACGCCAACCGACGCGCCTACAAAGGCGCAGAAAGTGCATGAAAACACACGAAGGGCCTTTATTTATAAAATACGGTGCAGCTTTGTGCTGGGCGAATTAGGGTCGCTCATTTTTCGCTCGGCGGGGAAGGAAGCAAGAAAACATTATTTACGAAGGCGTCGCATCGCATCGCATCGCATCGCGCGTGTCCGTGGAACGTTTGAGCGAATCCGCAGTGGGAAAATGCAATTGCCTTTTGACGGATTTTTACAGAATGCTCGGTATTCGAATTAATCTCCTTTGGGCTGGAGTATATAAAATGCGATTTGCACTTTTTTGGCTGAGATTGCGCTCGAAAATTCCCTCTAAACTCGCCGCTCGCCCACCGTATGCCGTTTAGAGTAACTGAGAAAGCATTAAATTTTATTTGCAAATTGTTTTATTCTTTACATTGGTATTTTGTTATTAAAAATGAATGATGAAATCGAAATGAATGGTCAGCTTGTATCTGTGACATTCGGGTTATCCACTTCTCTGTCGTCCTAAGGGGCTTCTGCTTAATCCAATGTCAGGTATGGCTTCTGTCGCCTGGAATACGGGAGATTCAAAATGGAAACATTCCACGTTATGCCGACGTGGAGTGGGAGATCGACAGGGGCAGGGAGAGGGACAGCGACAGCGACCGCGACCGCGACCGCGCGACAACGAGTGCGAATGCGCCTCAACTTAAGACAGGTTTTGCCGGAGATGCTTCCTTGGAAGAGTGCGAGAGATTATGAAAATAGCCCCTAGCGGAGTCCGATTCCAAAGAGAATGCAAACATTCGGGAGTGTACGGCTAGTGGCTAGGGAAATATATCTCCCAGTGCGCTGGTCGCCCTACTGGCTCGGGCTCCGACTCCGACTCCAGCTTCGACCCCATTCTCTCTGGGCCTTGATTTCACGCTCTTGCCCAACGTTTCGGCTTCACTGTGAACGTTGTCTGGCTCGTTTAATTACATATCGGCACCAAAGCAACGCCTATTCGGCCGGTCTGGTCGGTGTGCATTATGCATGCGGTATTACAAAATGAAGCGAACGGGCCTATTATTCGAACAATGTTGGGGGCGAGGAGCGGGAAATGACCGTTTTCCTTTTCACCGGTGCGCGGCGCGCGGCGCTATGCTTTCCCCACTATCGACGCGCGTTCCTCCACCATCACATGAATTTTCTTGATGTCGTAATGTAATTACACTTACTGACGAGCTAGAGAAAACAATGATCAAATAGATACTAGACATTCTATATAGAATCTCTAGTTTATTCAAACACCAACATATCCAAAGTTAGTCATGATTGGCACCGATGTCGACAGTATCGCGACCCTTAACAACAAGCCAATTTTTATTTCAATTTTCTTTCTGTACGGTGACCTACCTGAACGACGCGACGCGACTGCTTTCTCTCTGGCATCTCGGAGCCCCTCAAATGCGCGTCTCATCACTTCCACTTCCGCAATCTGCAGGCAAACCGCCCATTTTTTCCCAGTCGTTCGCCGCTAATTACGTTACGTATCAATCCCCGCAGGTAACACAAAGCGAGCTTAATAAACTTGTCAATAACAACCATTTTCCTATAATTATGTTCGCCGGAGTCTATAGAAATAAGCCGTGCATTGTGCTGACCGTGTTCCAAGTCCGAAGTTATGTTTATTGTTCGAGCCGCGCCGCGCCGCACCGCGCCGCACCGCACCAGCTGAACAGAAATTCCCGTTCAACACGGACTCGTAAGTAGTCCTTTGTAGGTGCGAATTCCCGATCGGTCCGAGGTAATTTCCCATTCACTTTGGCCACCTCCAGCCGCAACATCGCATCGCCATCGGTGCGCAGTTGCGGACGCCCTCTCTGCTCAGAACGCCACATCTCCGCTCTAATCTGATATTCCTATGAGCAGCAAAAGGCAATGCCTTTTTACACGATAAGATTCGACGACGAGATGACGATCAGTCCCCCTCAGTTTCATATTTCAATTCTTAACTGGGATTAAGCTCAAGCGTTCAATTTGCTGATAACAAGACAGGCGATTTGAATCCTAGCAGTATGTACTAACTTTCACTCCATGTTTGCCATAGAAATTATTATTGTTATTTGTTATACGTACTCTTCAAAGCGAGTATTTTTATAAAGTTAGATCGAGAACTGAAATTCTCAAGTTGCCACTAGAATTCTTGATGTGGGAACCCTCTGTCTAGAGTTGGCATAGAAACCCTCAGTGTAGAGTCGGCATGGAAACGCCATACGACGAACGGGAAAAAAGAAGAACAGTCCCCATATTTTTGTGTGAAGCTTCCCTGGGGCTGCGTCAGCTAATATTAATTTTGCATCCCCCATGACATGTGGCGTTAAGGAGTAATGAGGTGGGGGTGGTAGTGGATGTGGACGAGGGGTTGGAACGGTGGCCTCGCCCGAAGTCCGCTGCGAGAGAGGATCCGTCTAGTTAGATCAAGTTTCGTATCCGGCCGTATCTAACAACCAGATTACGTGTAAAATGAGAATGTTGTTTTGATGATATATAATGCACATTCCAGATCAAACAAACATGGCAGAGATAAACCGTTTAAGCTGTTAAACAAAGGTTCATGCGGAGAGCTGCGCTCGCTGGATCATTACGAATTATCTACTTATGAAATGGGCTTTTAAGTATCTGTAGGTAGCCGGAGAGAGCGGATGAAAAACGACGGACCGGGTATGTATACCGGGTACCGGGATCAGGAATTTAACGGTGCTGTGACTCTCAAACGTGGAAACGAGCTATGTTCATTCGGACGGGTCGAAGCCGGGACCGGGAACGAGATCGGGTCCGGTCGGGTCGGGGGTGGTTGGTTAAGTCGCCCCCTTTCGTGCACGTGCACTTTACAGTGTGCGTTTTATGTTTCACCGTTTGCCCGGCAGCTGTCACTTTCGCAATTTACATCCGAGTGTAATTAAATAAAACTCGCATTATGGTGCATCCGGTCAATTAGGTCCGGACACCGACATCGCACCACTGGGGAACTACTGGAAACTTTCAAATTGCGTTAGGGTACCAATATGCTTTCATGCTTTCACAAACTTTAATGCATGCTATGACGGCGCCTGGTGGACACCGGATTTTTTTCTTTTTCTTTTTCAGTTCGCTTAAAACAACAGCCTTGCTCGCCGACTGAGGTATTATTTTAATCGAATATATTCACTATAGATATAACGGTCGGTCGAACGTCGGACGCACGGCAGTGTGTAACTAAACAGAGCACTGTTGTGCCGTGTCGCCGTCGTCTTGGGCGAAATAGCACCGCCACCGTACCGTTACATTGCGCACAGTGGCGAGCTGAGTCGCGCTTAGTCGCATCGAGCCGCGTCGATATGTGATGTGCTTTACAACTCCTACTGCTATGCAGCACAAGGCACATTATTACCTGAATTTTAGGCAATGCACGAATTCAACTCTCACCGAAACTCGTGAAACAGTCGAGTTTCTCTACAAGCAAGTCCGGCTCTGCTTCGCCGTGGATGGCCAGAGGCCCATGCGTTACGGATTACGCCTTTCAAAGCAAAAGAAACGAATCGTTCACAAGTTGAACTTTAGAATTCCTAGAAATCATCCGATAAGACTGTGTGTTTACGCCGTTCGTTTCAATATTGTCCTTGCGATAAAAGACCGCATAATTGTTGACTCGAGCAACATTTCTGACCTGCGTTATTATTTCTTTCCAGGTAAGGTGCAGCCAAGGGAAAATCAAAAGGGCAGATAAGCCGTGCGGTTAAATGAAGAGATAAAAGGTATTTCAGCGATAAGCTCCCTAATCTCACCTGCCGTTTCCATTCCACGATTGCGTTCCTCTCTGCATTAGGTACTACACACCTACCAGTTTCAGTTTCACTGAAAAGTGTGCTCCATTCTTCCTCAACAATATCAAAATTTAACTTTTGATGTTTAGGTGAGACTCTCTTCGGCTTATTATTCCATTCCTTCAAAATTAAGTATACATACTTTCATTTTCTCCCAACAAATCTTTTAACTTTTCTACAGCTTATCCTGTAATGTGGACTCTTTGTGACTTTTGATCGATGTTGCATCAAATACATATTTGTATTTTTAAACATGAATATTGATGTCGGTGATACTTAAGATGTGCTTGCGTGTAAAATGATTAATTCAGCACATTTACAGGAGAGTTGTTCTTTTCTCCCCAGTTGAATTGCACCGAACAGCTCGGCAAGCGCGAATTCTGCCGATTCCCCATTAATAGGAAACCAATGCGATAGAGAGAAAAACAACTCGTCTCCGTCGATGCACGTTGCACGTTTCACTATGGCGACGCGACGGTAGGACCTGCGCAACAAGTCGCCACGAATTTAATTATACATTAATACGATTTAATCCGCGGTTCCTCCGACACCCGCCTGTCCTTTTACGGTTCGGGAATTCTAAATTAATTAAAAACGTTCACGTGGACGCTCGAATATGCAAATCGCTCTCGCGACACTCCAATCAACTCGCGTCATCTTCGTCTAATATGAGCACATCAAACTTGCACACATAACGGTAACAGGAACGATGTGTATTGTCTCCCGGATAAATTTGCAACCGCGCCCATTGTAGTCGAGCGCATTTTTATTACAAATTTCACGTCCATGTAATAATTTCCCAAAAGAACCTAGTAGGTTATTATAGCATTTTCGAGATGTCAACGGTCGATCCTTATGACGTGACGCCGCTACATCAATGAGAAAAGCTTTGAACCGTTGTTCCCACAGGTTGCTCTACCTCTACGCGAACTTATCACAACCGACATAAATCGATGACGAAATTCCAGGCGCTTCCTCCCCTTCCATTTTGAAGCTTCTGCGAATTAGCGAAATGCCTGTGGCCTCAAGTAGCGAACGCAAGCCCCGTAGCTCGGGCAAAAAGCTGTTGTTTTGACACGTTTTAGAGGAAGTGGGGTGCGACAAGACGTGAGGCGACGCCGACGCCGACGCCGACGAATGTAGTCCCTGCATTAGCCATATTTACTCGGCAGCAATGCAGAAAATTACCTAGTCTGCAGGAAATTGTCACCTCAGGTATGCCCCCATTAAAACCGTGGCGTGTACCGCTCTTATCACCAGCTCGGATACCTAATCCATATTCGATTTCACGCAACTATGTCTGTAATTAAATTTGACTTTACAATTTCACAACATTCTGTCGGAAATATCTATTCCTCTATCGCTATCGCTATCGCTATTTTCCTCCCCAACCAACCACTCACCTTCCGGGTCCGGGATGATGATCGCACGTCGGCCTTTTTAATAGGGAGAGATGTAGACGTAGACCTGGGACGTTGCGCCATCAGGGTTCATGCGTAGCCCACGATGGAAGACCGTTGGCTCATTAATGTGTGCACCAGTTGATCGACATCAGGTCTTCAAGCTTCAAGCTTCAAACCACCTGTTCGTCACCAACACAAAAGGAATTAGCGTTGGTTAATTTCCTATCTCGAATAGAATCATTTTCCTGTAGCAGTCCAAGATTTTTGTAATTTTTGTAAACAGATACGGTATCTGCTACAAAACCACACGGATTACAGGCATTACGCTAGCTGCCACGGCCGCCTGTGCACATGACAGTAATTGCCGGGCTCTTACGTCCAGTCGATGCCGAATGGCATACAACTTTAGGAAATATATAGGCGCCGCGCTGGGAACATTGTTCGGGAGTTGGCGGCAACTGGCCAGTAACCCATCCCCTATCCCCCATCCCTCCGCACTCCCAGGCGACGTCGCGACGCTCAAGCACTCTGCCCCTCCGCAGATTTACGGGTGCTTTAGCCAACTACACAAGTCTCCGCAAGGAGCGAGTAATTCAACGTTATAGATACATACCTATATTGATTCCGAATCAGTGCAGTGCTCTGAGTCGCTATTAGAACGAGTTTATGAACGGAACAGTTGCATCGCATACACGACGAGTCTTCCTCAGTTTCCGAGCAGACCTAAAAAGTTTTCACTCACCATTAAGACAGCAGATGACCTATTGTTATTTATACGACGATTATTAGTTTGAGGTGCTAGGAAGCCGGAATACGAATGGAGTACTTGTGCAGACCATATTGCTATACTCTTCAAAATGAATTTTTATTGGGTTTTCTTTTCGTTGCAATCACCGTTTCTACACCTACTCGAGTTTGGGTTTTACGACTAATTATAATTATGAGCGGGCCTTTGACCACCATTTTTATGGTGGAGACCGTAAAAATTCGGGCTATTGGCTTAGGAGGTGCTAATCTCTTTTTGCTGTTTTCCGATCGTCGGCGTTCGAAAATGGCGTTTCATTAGATGATTTTATAGGTCTGTTGTCGTCTACGTTTGGGCGTCGGTTTCATTTTCGCTTATCAATCCTTTTAATACATGCATTTCTCACATTTCTCGGCATAGATATAACGCGCACTTTTATTGCTAGAAAAGCTTGTCTGTTATACGCAGAAAACTAGACTCTAGACTTGCCGCACCTCCCATGTTCCGATTCTTCTAATTGCCGCTTTCGAATAAACCATCGCGCGATCTTCCAGGTTCGAAATTCTCAATTGGAAGACGTCAGTTCGCAGAAGGCGAGTAATGGATAATGGGTAATGGGAACGCAGATCGCGAGTGGCGAATCGCAGAACCGGATTCGGCAGAACGGACAAGACGGAAACCGCGTTCGGATAACAAAGCGCACCGAGAAGTGTAATTTTCGAAAATGCCCGGTGCAGCGCAAGCGGCAATTTACATGTGAAATTTCTCACACCGCGTGCGTTTTTGCTCGCTGCGGAAACTCATTACCTTCACTGCATTATGCTGTTCAAAAGGAAAAGTTCATAATGCCGGCAAATTGAAGCTCTTAATGTTATTAATAAAATAATGGCTACACGAAATTTACACCGTGGGGCGGTCCTACAGCTCGGTGTGAGTGCACAATGACCAGGGGACTTGGGCGGGGTGGGGGGTGGGAGAGAGATTGCTAGCGGCCAGGGCAACGGGTAGAGGGTTGAGGGTTGAGAGGGAAGAGGCCGGTCGGCGATGTATCAAACAGGCAATAAATTATGTATACAATATAAAAAGACCTATTCATTTGGCCTGTAGTAACGTTGGCAAAATACAATAATTTGAGGTCCGGCACGAGAGAGAGAGAGAGAGAGAACGCTTGACCGCGTACATATTATAAACCTCCAACGTCGACGCCGACGTTCACGTCAACGTCGAGGACGCGCAGTCAGGATGTGTTAGTGTAGCAAGTTCGGTTATATATTTATATGATGATGCGCATCGATCGTGTTCCGTTAAAAAATAGCATTTTTCTTCAAACGTAAATTACACCCGAACGTATACATATAGGTACAGACCGCACAGCAGACACTTGGCGCTGAGAAAAACTGAGCGGTGGACCGCATTAGAAGACTCCAGTCTCTCGAGCCATTCTGCTACATGCGTTATATTCAAGGTCACAGGCAAGTCCCGGCTGTAAGGGCTATACGTAATTATGTATGTAACTATAAATACATACACATCGTATACATGTTTCCAACGAATATTTATCCAGGCATTCGTTCAGGTTCGCCAGTGACGAGAGCAATTGTGCCAGTGCACACGGTCGAATTTTCCTTTGATGTACCGCGTCGGCGAAGCCTGGCACACGCGTTTGAAGACGCGCGGTCGACGTACACACCCTTCATATACTCACATTCGTTGACGTTGGTTTACCGTGATTTGCCAGATGTGTACCAAGCTTTAGTGAAGTATCCATCGCTTATTTAAGGCGACGCGGCGCGGCGCGGTGCGGTGCGGTGCGGCGCGGCGTCTGATCGAAAGCCGATTTCCCAGCCGGTCGAGCTCGAAATGAGACGATTATCCGGGCCGCTGAGGCTCGCAATTATTATAAATAAATAGGGTCGACGGGGGGGCCGGAATGATATTCCCGAATATTGTATCATTAAACAGGGCAACGATGGATAAAACGCGAAAATGATTGCCACAATCATCGCGTCCCGTCGGGTGCTGCGAGGAGGGAGGAAGGAGGAAGGAGGAGCGCAATCCGAAAAATCGCTGCAAACGTAATTAAATATCCTGATGTCGCCGTCGTGTCGCAGTCGCCCTAACCAAACCTGGGGAGAGGATCATTTCGTTTGGAGCAATTTGTAAATATTCGAGAAATATTCCGACATCCTTTACTCTTCCCTCTCCCCTCTCTCCCTATGCCCTTCGCCTTTCACCCTTCGCTCTTCGTCCCGGACGTCGTGACGCCTCTGATCAGACCGAGTATAATCGATGACATCGGCAGTCGGTCTTCGGTTTCCGTTTTCCGTTTTCCACCGACTAGGGGGTAGAGATACACAATGGAACTACTGGTTTTCGAACAAATTGATCTGATATAGGTAATCATGCACAACTCTCCCAAATGGAATACCCACGAAACTTTAGTCGATTTAGATTGAGGAAAGAGAAAGAGTGAATAAAAATCACGAACATTTGTCAAAGCCAAGTATCGAATATACGTATGTATATATATGTAGGTAGATAATTGGGGATCGAATGTGTTTTGGCGTTGAGAAGTGTAGTAGAAAGTCTCACTAGTAATTTGGCGCGTCCGAACTCCTCTGCTCCCTCATGCGTGCGGCATGCGGCATGCGGCAAGCGGCATGCATCGTTCGAGCTGAGCTGCGACCTATCAAAGCGCCTTCCCCGCACCCCGATCCACTCGGAACGTTAATATCCGATCAGTATTTATAGCCCACCCATACCTATATCAAAATTAAGTGTTCATTAAATTACGATAACCCAATAAAAATGATGAAATTTCTCCGGCACGTAGCGTTTAAAAAGCGCCGGTTCCGGCCTTCGGCCTTCAGCGCAGGCGTTGATGAAACGTCGCTGGTATATAATTACAAAATGCGATCGATCAATTTTATTTGCGAAAATTCCATCAGAGGCCCTCCTATATTCGAGCCCCACGGGCGAGGGTAGAGGAGTTTAGGGGACAACGGTGCGGCGTGGGCGGTCAGAGACGTATAGGGTCAGGAGCGTAGAGGCAACATAAAATCGCCAAATTGAATATGATTTAACCGGACATGTGCCTTTCGTTATTCAATTGGAACATCGTTAAGCACGCGGAAACATTTTTAGCCCCGTTGAATAGGTATAAACTAGAAAAACGATCGATTCATCTAGCGCAGCCGGATATTTTCACTAAATGGAACGAGGCGAGTAGGATGACCTGCCAAATCGACAATCGCTTACATTTATTTATTGGAAGGTCAACCTTGCATATGCACGAAAAAAGAGGACTTGGCTCGAAGTTTGCAAAAAGGAGAGCCCGAGTTACCGCAAAACCGCAAAACTTTCAACTAATTCAATTCAAACAACCTACAGCCCCATTTCCCACACCCCAAGCCTCAAGCCGCCCCGCCGCCTCGCCGCGCCGCCGGTGTTATCAACAAAACAGGCTGCAGCATGAAGATCGATTGTGCGAGGGCGACGCAAACGCCCTCTTCCCTTGTATGTAATTCGAATTTTGAAGTTTATGAACGATAAGGATAATTTAAACACTTTCGCCGATAACTCCTCAACGCAACGGTACCGAAAGGTGGCAAGTTCCGTCCCTTTCCGGGTTTGAATCGTGCAACTTTGTACCATACTTTTCCACGCGTTCAATTTGACTCTATATAACATCTATTCAATTTAAGAACGAACAAACTTTCTTACCGTTTAGTTAAAAATTTAAATTCGGCCAATACACGATTGCACGTCAATAAATTTAATTGATTGAATATACATATGTATTACAATAGTAATTACTATTCGTTATTAAAAATTATTAAAATTTATTACGTAGGTTATATTTTTTAATCACTTCTTAAAATGATCACGTTTGAATTGAATTGGGCACTTTATTCGATTAGTTGAAATGAAATCGGATTCATTTAATGGAAACTTGATTAATTCTATACTTATTCGATTAATCGGCTTTAAATTGGATTGATTCGGAATTTTATTAATTGAGGAAAAGAATGGGCTGGAACCATCAATGACCTGATCCTACAACTGTTTTTCGAAGTAACAATGTACTTCTCCCTAGTACAGGTTCAATCAATTACATTCTATGTACATTTTACAAATATAGTCGGGAACTGTAATTAGGTTTGTTCCAACAACCGATGACTGGTGGAAGTCGTCCGTTAAAGGAATGTAAAAAGTCGAGTTTTCTTCTTCAAATCAAGTCGAATGAGGTGTGATCTGTGTTTCTATCATCTACCGAGTTGGTTCTGTCTATAACCGAAAAAATAAAATCGATTTGCAAACAAACCGAGAATATGCGTTATATTTCTCAAATGGGGGCGTAAACTCTGGCTCAGGCTCAGGCACTGGCTCAGGCGCACGTAAGTGAATGCAAATGGTGCAATGATACGGCGCGGTGCGGTGCGACGCGGCGCGGCGCGGCGCGGCGCGGCGATCTCCGACCAGCAACGGTTCCCAAGCATGAAACCGTTCTGCAACATAAAAATCAATGATTTCACGCCGCAATATCTACGGTTATTAGCGGCCTGAATTTTATACCGCTGCCGCACAATAAGGTTAACGTAGCGTATCGCAACTCGCAGTCCACATGTGTGCATGTACGTATTGATGTATCCTTAAATTTAACACTAACACGTTAGCATTAATCAATCGACGCGAGAGTACTTCTCCCTCTCCCTATCCCTCTGCGTCTCCCGGTTCTTTTCACCACATATTTCCAAAGGTCCGATCGAGTCGAGCGCGCCTTTTTTTCCGATCCGATCCGATCCGATCGTTCCTCGATTTTTCCCAGTCTATTAACCAACCCCCGTTACTCGCGCTGTGTCTACGACATCCCATTCTCATATGTACATGTCTAACGCAGCCAAAGAGGGACTTGACCGACAAATTGGTGTCTATGTTGTTAATTAATAAGCATTTTGAAGATACTGATTTGGTGATATGGCGGTGCGTTTGGCCATCTAAGCCGAAGCTCGGACTTTTGGCAGGCCAAGCATGCGCTCGCGGTGCGGCACGGGACTACTTGATCAGACAAGATGGTCAAGAAAAAAGGCCGGTCTCCAGCTGATTGTTAGAGATGCCCATTAAAATGCTCAGCCGAGAACCGGTAGTATTATTTCTATAATAAAAAATGACTTCATCAATTCGTCGTTTGTTAATGGCGCGTCCCTCCATACTCACTCTTCGTGCTCGAACGCTAGTCGTGCGGTTTACGAACCGTGATTTCCAGTCGCATTTTCCAACTGTTATAGGAGTAGGTGCATATTGACCGAATCGCCCGCCGACCTCGAATTTCATTTCGAACGCGAACGTTACGGGATAACCTTTTTTCCCAATGTGTACATGCAATGCAAGCATTTTATGTAGTCAAAGTAAACCTACTATGCGCCTGGAACGTGTTCACTCCGTCCAAATAATGCTATTCAAAATTTTGAATCGGTTGCACGTTATGGACAGAAGAAGAATTCTGGGATTCAATATTTTTCGTGTGAAAAAACACAAGTGCACTTCATTTTTCAAAGTACTAAAACGAAGTTATTCCCTCGAAACCGAATCTCGATAGTATTTAAATTGTTATGTTATTACCTTTTGATCTATAACACCGCATGTAATCCAATTGGGTTTCTGCCGCAAATGGACTAAATTAATTAATGTATTACTCCGGTTCGACACCAATATTGCGTCGCGCAGAATTACCATCGAGCAAATCCTATTAGGGATTGTGTTTTATCCCTTTCCGTTAGAATGTTTATTTCAATTTTTATCGATAGAAATCATGAAGAGCGTGCATTAACCTAATAGCACTGTCAAAAATAAATTATTTTTCAATACTTAATCGAATGATGCAGTATTTTTCAACATTTGTAGCATTAATTAGACGGACTTTTAAGTGAACATCGGCTAATTGAAATGTTGTAACTTTTCTAATCGTCCAGACTTTATTAGGTTCACTGATGTGCATGTAATAATAAACTCGAGGTCAATAGAATGATCTTATTCCTCGTTTTTAGTCGTCAAAAATCTACTGGTAGACTATCGGGGTGACTGTAGAGTCCAATCTCGTTTAGCTGATCCAAATTCGCGCGGAAAAGAACAAATGGAACTGAGTGACGCGGACGGGCCGTCATCGTCATCGCGAAATATGCGCGTTGATTAATTTGCGGAATGGACAATTAAGACATTTAATTTATATTCATTTGAAATGCGCTCGGTTAACGTGGCGACTGTTCCAGATTTCAACGCGGCAGTAGCATGGATTAATTCCATCAAATCCATTGTCCGGAGTTTTTCCGCACGCATGCGATTGCAACCCTGCAACCCTGAAACCCCATCTGCTATCATCTGACGGGTGATGCTGATATTGCTGACTCTGCTCTGTCCCCAGCCACACTTACAATAATTCCTCCGGAGCCGAAACGCAAACCTAATTCGACCACTAGCGGGTTCTGTGTGCTCCTTAACGATGATCTGCATTCGTACGGTCTGCGTTCTCCGGATGCTCCAATAATTCTCCAATTCCGCGAAACGAATCGTACACGAATCGTTCGCGAAACATGAACATACTACCGTCCACCGTTGACCGTCCTCCGCCTTCCGCCTTCCACCCTCCACCCCTGAGCCGTCAACGTTCGCGATATTTTAATCACCGTTGCTTCCGAGGAGGTATCATTCCTGCGGATTGGCAATTTCAGGCAGGGATTCTCGCAACCAGGACGCTCGCCTAATTGGCCGGTAATTAAAACCGATTTCTGGAACCTCCATCGAAAACCTACCTCCTTCCCTTCCCTCCCCTACCGTACCGTCGTAATTCACTTTGCCGCGCTTACAGCCAATCGGGGGAGATTCCGAAATTACATCCACCGAATGGTTGCGAAACTGCAGGAGGAATGTAATTTCGATTGATGAACTTTGCAACATTTCTATTAGACTGATATTCGCGATTGCCTATTATGTAGGTACTTTAACAAAAGACTTATACCCACATGCATTATTCAGTACGTATACCCTGTAGTCCTGCTTCATCCTACGATTGCAAGCCCATTCTACATACGTAAAGTGAGGTGATTTCTAATACGATTGATCCTAACTTGTCAGTCTGACAAGTACATACAGGGTGTATTAGGTAATACAGGTTTAGTTGCATAAGATCTCCTCATATAAAGCCGGTCTAAATATTGAAAAAAAAAAGTTGATTGGTATAAAATATTTGTTTGTGTAAAAATGTTAATGATGGAGATAAAGGACGTTGATGCTGTGCAGTTAAGGAAGGCGAATCGTCGAAAAGAGAATGAGAGCCGGACATGGACGTCGACGAAGACGTAGACGCGGTGCAATGCGGTGGACGAAAATGAAAGGTCGGTGATCGGAGATTGGAGATCGGAGGTTCGCTACCTCGCTACCTCGTGAGAGCCTATCGTGATTTCGTCACGTTATCTCCATACTTCATCTTACGTCCGATTCAACAATTTCTACATTGTTTGGGCTTGTCTAAGTTGCAATTTTGTGTGTGGTTCGGGTCGCTCTTGGGCAATAATGTTGGCCAATCTCCATTCCGGTATCAGTATTGAGGTAGATTGTTTAACGTGGATTTGACAGACAGACAGACAGAAAGAAAGACCAAAGGAAAAAGTAGAGGAGGTTTAGGAAACAAGGAATGGCTGTTGGGCAGAAAAGGGTAAGGGAAGAAGGAATCATAGGTAAGCAGGGAATAGAAAGTAAGCATAGCATTGGAAAAGTTTTTAATAAAGCTGGATGCAGACCTGTGCCGGCGGAGTTTCGCCCGAGGCAGCCTCAAACAATTTCTCATAAAACCCATTTCCAGATGTGAACATGCACATTTCGAATTAGGGCGCCGCGCCGCGCCGCACCGCACCGCGCAGCGTCGTTCACAATTTTCCCCAGGCGGCATATGTTAATGGCCGTCACAGATACGCGATGATAAATGCAGAACACTCGACGAAATTTCCCTTGGAAAGGGGCAAAAACGGCGGCTGGGGCTCACGACACAATAGGTCGGTCTGTTCTCCCCGGTTCACCCCGATTCACCCCGATTCACCCCTACAAACTTAGTTTCGTCCGTTCGTCCCTCCATGCGTGCGTGCGTGCGTGCGTGCGTACATTTACACTGCGGCAGAACGGAGCTATAGGGGGATGATGTTCGATGAATTATGGTTTTTCTAGTATCACATATGGCCGCGTTAATAAGCTGCCATCCTGCAACACCCATTGTGACGCGTACGTCTGCAGGCATTAAAAGCATCAAAGGGACCCCTCGTCCGCAAACGATCCTACGAATTCCCTTTCGAATATCCACCGCTCGAAACAGCATGAAACAGCTTGAAATAGTGCATTCGCTCGGGAGATGCTTTTTATCGGTACAGGACTCGACTCTATTTGGCCGGGACGATGTGGATGGGGAAAGATTAAAAATTTCCTTTCCTCGCGCTATCAGCACGCACCAAACTCCCTCCCTAAGCCCCAACGCATTCACGCTCAAAAACGCGTGAATTAAGTCATACGGTATTGATCGGAATAGGGGAAACGCGCCGTACTAGCCACCTACCTTCGAGCCGCATCCCCGCATCCTCGCACCTTCAAATAAACCTTTAAGCTTGGAAATTTTCAATTTCACTTTTTTCCACATTAAGGATTTCCCACCGCCGGCACCGACGCCGACGCCGTCGCCGTTTTATTGAATCTTCCCCGAGAGGAGCGTAAAAAATTTTAATGTGGATTTTTCCTCCTCGTTTTTTAAATGAGAGAGAGAGAGCCTTTTTTGCTCTCGCCCAGGGATAAGGGAGAGTCCACACGACTCCTGCCCCGGTCCCGGTCCCGATCCCAGCCCGAGGGAGTCTTGAAGTGAACGCACCCCGCAGAAAAAAAACATGTCAAACGTGATTTTTCATTACCTAGGTTCGAGGGAAAATTTCACCCCGGGACGAATATGACAGATGTGCTTTCCCATTAGCCCGCTCGAGAACAAATTCCCCGACATCAAAGGATTTCCACTAAAAAACTCTTCTCCTTCTTTTGCAGAGTAACAGTGCCATGGCCCATAATGGTGTGGCCTGGCCCGGCCTCTTACTCTATCTAATTTTTCTCTTGGAGACGTCAGGAAAAACCTTAGGTAAGTCGCTTCACTTTCACGCAACGTTCCACAAGCCATTTGTACCATAAGCCCGTCTTACTTCGATTTCCTAAACTTGGCAAAATCTACGGGAGCCGCCGCGCCGCATTATTTACAGCCAATTTCCATCGTTTACTGCCCACAAGGATCACCAGTTTATCGTCCATACGAACAACATGCCGCGTCGCGCCGCTTTTGGTAATCTCGCAAGATCGGTAGTTCGGCCCTGTTTATTTCAATTTGTTATTTGTCCGTTCTAAGGCCTAGATCGCCGGCCTGCAGTTGAATTAAAATGCTACAGATATTTTCATTACATTACATTTTGGCCATTCCACGTTATGAAGTGAACTAACGATCACTTCCAGTGCGGGTAGTATTTGTTTATTTCGAACTCCGCTTTCTGATCGAATCGGATCGGATGGCTCCCGCCGGACATAGAAAATTAACAACTCTCTCACTCCGAATTTCCAATTTATGTACAGTCAACACCTACGTACGCCATAAAACGCACCGTCCCGCTCGAATCATCCCGAATTTGTCACAAAATTGGAAAAGCGCACCTAAATATTTAATAACTCGTTTAGTGGTCCTTCATTTTTGAACGCATTTATCGCAGCGCGAAAGTTCACACTTCCGAATAGAAATAAAGTAAAACAGGAAGGAAGGTGAATTGTAATATTCAACTGTATGATTCGATGGACGTCCTTCCGCCGCGCCGCGCCGCGCCGGTTTCGAGTGTCTGTAGGTTGGATATTTATTTGATTATTGGTCCAATCTACACAGGAATGCTTCTCGCGTATAACATTCCGCCAGTAAATTGATCCACGGAGCGATGCCGAACATCGGATATAAGCTAGTTTGGCCGTGTTTGCTTCGCATTTGGTGGTGTTTGTCAATTATGCTCTGTTGTCGACCATTGAGGTTTCCATTCCAGAGGAAAATTCCGCCCTCGTGGGAAACAATTCTCGTTCGTCGGGTTGTATCTATTTACGTTCGCTCATTCCTTGAAACTATTCGCTAAAACCATTTGTAAGAATTGCTGGAGTACTGAGGACCACAGTAACTACCTACAATATGTTGCTTTGTTGGTCAGGTTGATAGGTTTGATAGGTACGGTAACATTGCTCAATCGAAATCAATTACGTTACACCTCAACATCTTGTAATTCAAGACTGGCCTTATCAAATTTTCAAAGTGCACTAAATGAATTTAAAAACTTATATTCGCGAAGAACGGGCATACAGGAAGACTGAACCATAACCCTTAACGATTGAAATACCCCACTAGTGGAACATAACACATTGGCGGATAATACCAACCTAGCCGAACATTCTACTAAATGGGTAAACAATGAGATTTTGCAAAAACCGTTCGTTAAGGGGTTAAGGATTCAAATGGAGCTTATGAAAATACCAAACGCAAACTCCATCCTGAATCGAAGAAACGCCCCAGTGATAAACATTTACGCCTAACAGTGATTAGATTGAATCCGAGGAGTTTGTCCTGAAACTAACCAACGAGCGGTCACCGAATAATTTAATGTTAATATGCGCGATCGATTGAACTCATACCAGCTCCCAACGCGCGACGCGTCGCGACGTCAGTCAACACACACACAGCCTCCAGCGTCGCAGAAACTTCCCTATTATTATTTTCTTTAGATTTCCCCCATCTTCGGAGTTGTTTTGTTGCTCTTGTCAATTTCGCCAATTTTGCCAATTGTGCCATTTTCGCCGATCGAATGCGGCGCAACTAATTCCCGCGTGGAAATTCCTCTCTACCGGTTCACTCACTTCTGCCGCTTCCAATAAAAGGAAAGTTGGCACCAACTTGCTATTTATCTAAAAGTTCCGTTCGGGAGTTGACGATTCCGTTTTCACCTTCTCTCGGCATTGAATTTCACCGAGGGAAGCGGACGATTACAGAAAACAGCTGTTAATTGTAGTAAGACTAATCAGCCTGAGAAGATTTTTCGCAATCGCCGAGATGAAATAATCTCCATACGGGCGTTTGTTTTCCCATCAAAACGCTTTATTTGGTAGCCAAGTAGCGTACGAAATGTCTCAGTAGAAACTAATATTCCCTGCGCAATTTCAATTTCATTTCCTTTTCGTTGTGAAGAGAAAAATATTAGAGCACATCCAAATTTCTACAAAACACTTGGATTGAATTTTTTCTGTTCACAGAACTGTATCGTTACGATACCGCATACGCCTGTGAAGGAAAAACGCTGAAAATCGAGTGCAAGGATGGAGAATTGATAAAACTAATAAGGGCCAATTACGGTCGATTTTCGATAACAATATGCAACGATCATGGGAATACGGATTGGAGTGTAAACTGCATGTCTCCGAAATCGCTCAGAGTCCTCCACAACAGGTAAGGATCCCCCCTTCATTTTGTCATCCTAATTAGTTTGTAAATCACTTAAAATTCACATATGTAGGTATAATACTTACATAATTTGTTGTTCAGACCGACCGCGGCCGTACGTGTCTGTGCCTCGGGAATTTGTTCATGTCATCTCTTCAGGGTGACTCCCAGGGTACATTATTGATGAAACCGGGCCTGTAGGGCTATAGTAACCCACCACCTATTAATATCTAAGTGTTTATTATTACAGTTGCGGCTAGTTTTACTCGCACGGTGCATTATTAACCTACGAGCTTATGCTCCGATTCGACACCGTTTCCGTGTTCGGTCGGGCTAATTGTTTCTAAGTAAAACTTTTGCCGTTAATTTGAACCGTTGTGGAGGTGGAACACCTTCGAGCACGCCCTTAATGAAATGGGTCAGCAGAAAAGTTAGCCGGAATATGACTATTTGGAAGCGTTACCCCTGCCCTTTCAGCACTTCTACAAACGCGATTCACGTCGCTTCACATCTTACCTGGAAATTATAGATGTCATTTCTATATTTCTATACACATATGTACATGTCCATTGTCGATATGGGGTTGGATATTCGCTTCTCGAAATAAATCTCTCTTATTATACAAACTCTTGAAAACGAAGGAACGAAGTTTTGAAATATTATACATATTTGTTGAATTATATTTTAGGTCAGTACTGATTTCAATTTATTCCAAATATCTATTTTCTTTTACAGATGCAGTCAATATCAGAACTGCAGTATCCCAGCCAGCACCAGCATGTTCGGAGATCCTTGTCCAGGGACGCTCAAATATCTTGAAGCGCACTACCAATGCTTGCCAGGTTTGTAGAATTCTTTATCTTCTTCGAATAACTGAATCAATCGTTATTTCACTTCTCAATAACATAATTCTACAAAAAAGAACTCGTCGATACTAGCTCTTGAATTTATATCATCTTTGCATTTATTATCGTATGTATTATGAATTTGATTGAAATACACATGTACTATAGCTTCAACAACAACGACGACAAACCGGCCCAGTCCGCCATGGTTGATAACGTCGCAACCTCCAATGTGGAGCACCATAAAGACGACACTCAGGCCGTCACCATCTCTGCCGAAGGTGACAGTTCCATCTTCCTCGAAAGCGTCGACGACAGCCAGTCCTCCTGTGCAGTCTGTGCAAAGTTCAGCAAAGCCAGTGCCACCTCTAGTTTTCTCCGTAGTCGATGATTTAGACGTCGATATTTCACACAACTCTTTTCCCGAAGAGATTACTACTCTACCTTTTACAACTACTTATAAGAAAAACTTAGGTGAGTGCGATTTCTATACCCTTAAAAAAAAACGAGTTATGGACACTCGAGACGATAAACTTTTCACATCATCTAACCAAAATCACCTGCAATGTTAGTTTAAATTTTAACGTAAATACCATGCTTTTTGTTGTGTTTGTGTTATGTATAGGCATAGTAAAATATCTATTTCACTATGGGTTATAGGTTTCGAATCAGTTTTCCACAAATAGAACGAACGTCACGTCACCTGTTGTTTGTAATCGGAATCATTCTTCCGTTGATTTCAGTTGATAGTACAACAGTGAATTCGTACGTACCCCCTCTCCCTCCGAACGTAGTGTCGACATGGAGAGGGGAACTGGACAAATCAGAGTTCTGCGCCCCAATAACGGTGAGAAGTATCTACTGGAATTGGACCAGGTCCAGTGTGACCAACATCCAACCTTGTCCGGGTGGTACTACCGGCTTCGCCAAATGGAAGTGCTCGAAGAATGAGGAAGCCCAATGGGCTCCGGATTTCCCAGATTTGAGCGAATGCCGATCCGTTTGGCTGACCAGTCTCGAACAGAGGGTGCTTTTGGGAATTGACTCCTTAGTTTCAATCACGGGCGATTTGGCCCAAGTGACGAGCAGTAAAACGCTCTATGGAGGAGATATGATGATAACTACAAAAATCATTCAGAAGATGGCGCAGAAAATGTCGAAGGACATACAAACGTTCCCGGATTACAGGCAGAGGGAAGCTATTGTTACGGAAATGTTGACCCATGTGGTCACAACAGGGAGTAATTTGTTGGACTCTAGCCAACATTCGTCTTGGCACGATTTGAGCCATAAGGAACAAATGCAGGTGGCTACTTCTTTGCTGATCGGGCTGGAAGAGAATGCATTTCTCTTGGCCGATACGGTGACGCGAGAGAAGACTGTCGATCAAATTGTTAAGAATATAAGTAAGCACACAATTTATTATCATATGAAAAGCGCGAATAAATTGAATAAATCGAAATAGTCAAGAAGGTCGAAACACTAAACACTAATGTTCAATCTATTTTCAGTGTTATCGGTTCGCGTATTGGAAACGAAAAGCATAACAACGGAACAGTTCCCTAAAGACAACACGTGGACGGCAAGCAACGACTCGATAGAACTCCCACAAAAGGCACTGTTGGAAAACAGCGACGGTGGCTACGTCCGCATCGTTTTCATCGCCTTCGACCGTCTGGAGGAGCTCCTGCAATGGAACCGAGAGTCCTACGAGTACAACACCAACGCCGGCGATAATCTAACTAGAATATTGAACAGTAAAGTGATTTCCGCCAGTTTGGGTAAGGGTCGACACATTCAGCTCCGTGAACCTGTCCGGATAACTCTCAGACATCTGCTCACGGAAAATGTTAGCAATCCTTCCTGCGTATTCTGGGATTACACTACGAGCACATGGAGTGAAGAAGGGTGCCACGTTGAGACTTACAACCACACCCATACCGTCTGCTTGTGCGATCATTTAACCAACTTCGCCATTTTAATGGACATACATTCAGTTTATTTACCGCCCGGTCACCAAACGGCGTTGCAAATCATCACTTACATTGGTTGCATCATTTCCATCATCTGTCTCACCTTGGCAATCATTACATTCCAGCTGTTCAGAGGACTGAAGGTATTGTATATGATGGCTTTTGTTTTCGTTTCTTTCATTGATAATCGGCAATAGACACTGATTTTTTTTAATCTATACATACTTGTCAATTTCAGACTGACCGAACAACTATCCATTGCAACTTATGCGCTTGCCTCCTGGCAGCTGAACTGCTCTTCTTGATAGGAATCAATCATACTGAAAATAGGATGGCATGTGGAATCATTGCAGCCATTTTGCAGTACTTCTTCTTGTGTGCATTTGTTTGGATGTTCTTTGAAGGTTAGTTGAATACTATAACCCTCCAATTCTCCAATTTTAACTCGTTCTCCCCACTAACTCATCTGAAACTGGTGTGCTCCAAATGTTGGATACGGTCGATGATATTATCACATATGTACCTACAAATGAATTGTAAAAAAGTTAGGTTATGTTTTTCTTGTGAGCCTCAACGTGGCTACGACACACAACCCAATGTTGCACGCATAAAACTGGCGATTTACTTCAACTTATATTTGTTTTATTCGCAGGCTTCCAGTTGTACGTGATGTTGATAGAAGTATTTAATGTAGAAAAATCCAGAATTCGATGGTACTATTTAATCGCCTACATTCTTCCACTTGTTATTGTTGGTATTTCCGGCGGTATTTACCCCAGCGGATACGGAACCGAACGTTACTGCTGGCTCAAACCAGATCTAGCGATCTACAGTTTTGCAGGCCCTGTCGTCGTAGTCATTGCGGTGAGTCTTTCTGTCGTCGTTTCTTAAAGGAACGCACAGATACGAGTATATATGTATACAGTATATATACTCTACCCTGAAAGTTTGTTTCGCCAGTTCTGGGACACCCTATTTATAGTAAACGATAATCAATATTGATAATAACTACGCATTGCATGAAGATATTCCATAACTGATCATTACATTCGATCTAAACAGGTAAACTTTGTATTCCTCATAATGGCCTGCGTGAAAATGTGCCGACATTCTAATTTCACGATGAAGAACAAAGAGCACTCTCGTCTCGCCAGCACCAGGTAAATTTCTCCTCGATTTCGAATGCTGATGCAAAGTCAATATACCATAAAACCAATCTAATAACTTGAATATGGTGTCGGTGTCTCTAATCACTGGTTTTCTTCTCTCTTTGCATGGCGTTCTTTGTCTAATGGTAGTGGAAAGGAAGAAAATGCACTTCATACTAAATTTCGAGCTCACCTGTAAGATATGATTACTCTTTCTATAATCAATCTGAAAGTTTGGTTTACAGTTCACAGTTCACGGTTCACATTGACTGGCATGTTGAGGTTATTGCATGACTGAAATCTGAATGATTTGAGCAAGGCTTCAATTTCGATAATTAGCGAATGTCGCCTAGTTGATGTGGCATTAAAATGGGATTGTGAATTCCAGAGCCTGGCTGAAAGGAGCGGTGATCCTCGTTTTCCTGCTGGGTTTGACTTGGGTGTTTGGATTCCTCTACTTGAACCAGGAAACTGTGACGATGGCCTATATTTTCGCAGTGCTGAACTCCCTCCAAGGGTTTTTCATATTTCTTTTCCATTGTGTTCAGAATGAGAAGGTAAGAGGCTGCTTGTCCTCCCAGACTTCGACCCTGCTATAAAGTGTTTTTGCAAAATACGACTAGGCCGACGAGTTGATTTCTGTAAATAGCGATTTGGCATCATTGTAGGCCAGCACACTGTAAGTCCTTGTAATTTATGTAAATACCACGTAGTAGGATCAACTTACAGAAAGATGTTGTTGTAAAATCACTTTACTTAATAAACGATTGGAAAAACACATAGTTTTTCTGTGATTTTGTGATTTCAGTTCAGTTTTTTTCCTATATTTAGATTTCGGAATGATGTAAGCCACGTCAAATCGTCTTTATTTTCCTGAAAAAGTCGAAGTTTTAGTTGTTTATTTTGCAAAACCTCGAAGCACCTGCATCCCAAAAAGGTTGGAGGTTGTGCGCATTCATAATGTATTAATTGTGATTTGTGATTTTCGCAGGTGCGCAAAGAATACCGCAAATTCATAATCCAACACTCTTGGATCCCGAAATGCCTGCAATGCTCCAAGCTGACCGTCGGAACCGGAAGCAGCAGTGGCAGCTCTGGAATGGGAAAAGATCACAGAACTAACATGTATGGAGGCTCTAACGGTAATCAATCCGGCTCGAATTCCCACTCGACGGACAACTCTGCTCTCTCGCCGCACACTACAAATGTGGGTACCAACAATATAGTCATCTCAAATAATCTAAATAATATGCACCCGACCGTGCTAGTCCAGGTTCTTTCAGAGACCAACCTCAACAATGCTAGTACCACCACCATCAACCACAATCGCCTGCATAATTTATCCCAACAAGGTACTGCCGTTAAGCTTGACGCAGCTATGCTCTCTTTCTTTGCTCTTAAAACTCTGTTCGCAACTGAACTCGTGCCCTTCTGGTGGTAGACGAGTTCAACTAATCTATTCAATACTGTTTTGAATTTTTTACATTTAACCTTGCTGTGTACGTGTGTGTGTGTGTATGTGTATATGTTGAGCGTACACATACATAAATACGCATAGATCGGTTCAAGTGAGTGGCGCCGCCACTTGAATAGCGAATTCTATACTTGTTTTATTTAAAAAAAAACAATCAAATCATAGTACGAGTAGTACGAGTGATAATTCAATAAATACGAGAGCTTCAAAAACTAATATGTTAACTTTAATTTGTAATTATGGGACTTGAGCTGCTTTACTAACTCAACGTGTGTGGTGCTGTGGTGCTGTGGTGGTGCATGCATTCATCCGCTTTCCCCTAATTCTGCATGACCAATTCGTGACGTCTGTTCTAGAGTACGACTAACGCTTCCTTCATTATTTGCTTCTCAATGGTGTCGTTAACGCTTGGGTGGTGGTTTGTTACAGTTGCAGAGAAATTGGAATTCCCGAAGTTGTACAAATATGCATCACTTGGGCAAGGGAGCTGCGCTCACTTCTACTTTGGCCGACATAGGTGTTACGCTATCTCACCCGACGGAAACGGGTGCTGCCATACAGCAACCTTCACTTGAACCTTCAAACACCTCCACTCTGCCTCAAATATGTAGCTTATATAAACATTCTACTCCTAACGCTAACATGCCCAAGTCGGCCTCAACTTGGGGCTCCCTTCAGAAACCTTTGTACTGGAAGGTGTGTGTGCTACTAGTTTAGGAGCTTTCATTTCTTCTCAGCTTTCTTTGCCTTGTAGTAGTAGTAATAGTAGTAGTAATAATAATAGTTTTGATTGTTTAGATCACTGTATAAACTCAAGTCTAATTGGACAATTCAAACATACCGTTTTCCCAATGAAATCACATAATAATATTAGTAAGTTTCCTATAGTAATGGCACTGCAATTTATACAGTGGTTAGACTGTTTGAGTTGACTTTTCTTCAAAGTGAACTCGTTCTACATGGTTTTGATGTCGATTAAATTAGAAGAATTCATCGGTAAATATAATTAAAAAAGAATTGTGCCTTTTCAGAACACTTCTTTTAAATCGTACAGTCGTGATTCTGGACACGGCGGCTCCGAACAAGAGGACTCCCCTCGCTCACGCATAATAGACGGGCAACTGAACAACTTGAAAGAAAAACGTCACCATCCGTTCATGACTGTGAACGACATAAACCAAGTGAATATGCAACAACCGTTGGCGGACCATTGCTTTTCCCACCATTCCGACACAATCCCACACCCGAAGCACTTGAATTTACCCCAGAGTTTCCAACCTTATGTGAGAAAGAAGAACGGTGGTTTCCTCCGCACTCCGAGTCCAGGAAACCACACCTACACGGAAATTCACGAGGCTAAAATGCATCGAGGACTGACGGCGGATGAAGATCCCGTGTACGAGGAAATCGAGCGTAACGACATTCAAGTGTCCGATATGAGCGACGAAGACGGGAAAAGACAAAGCGACATGAGTCGCCAATCTTCGCGTTCGTACGGCGATCACCGTCCGTTGATTCCTTACAGTCCAGCGGGCGATCGGAGTATTCAAGCTTGTTTGGAGAACACATCCAAACACTATACCAAAGACCAGAACAGATATGTGCCCGAAATAGATCATCAACGCACTCTCAGACAGAATATGTACCGAGGCGATACGGCTCGCTCCCTGGCCGCCGTTCTCGACGGGGAAACCGTCGTTTGCTATCTTGAACCACAAGAGAGAGATAGAGAGAGGTGCCCGCACGACCTATATGCTTCTAGGACTGTGGTGCTGCCGCAGTACAGTGAAAGTTAGAAAAACTGCCATTTGCAAGTGTATATCTGTGATTACCGAATGATCAGACGTTTTGGGTCATTTTAATTAGTAAGCTCAGCTCATGTGAATCAAGTTTTTGTGACAGAAACAGAAACAGAGACAGAGACAGCGACAGGAACAGAGAGAAGAAAAAAGTGATACTTTTATATTAAAGAACCTGACGTATAAGAAATATTTATGTGAATGCCAGTGTCTATGCTAGATGTGAGTTTTAATCAAATCACACTATTGCCCGAAAAAAGGTTCATTAGATATTTTTACATGCCGATAGAAAAACACACACAAATGAAACGAGCAAAGCGAATTTAGGTGGCACGAAAACAGAATTCCATTTTATTTTTTGTTATTCCCTTCTTTGAACAGATTTTTTTTATATTTAGCTAAATTATTTGAACCTTCACTACCTTTATTCGCTCAGCTCAAACTAATTTGGACTGAGGCGATGCAGTTTGCTTTTCGCGTTCATGTTATTACATAGAAATTTCCCGTGACGTGTTGTTTCTCCAGCCCTCAACTCACCTCCCAGGAAATGGCGGCTATTTTTTAAATTTTGTAGTAAATAGGTTGTTTTATTTATTGAATTTAGTTCGGTATCCGTACTTCCCTGGGATTAGTGTGTTTCATTCGGACAGTCCTCTCGATTTGCGCGTTCCTGGTTCCGATCCTCAGAACCCCATGTCAAATGCACAGTACATATAAACTTAATGGTTACTATTCCTGTTACATAATCCCCTACCCTATACTTCCACTAATGTGGCGCAATTCGAAAGGACTAACTCAGCAGCTTGTACTTGGTACGAAACTGTCGTTGAAGCCCCTTAAACTATGAAATCCAAATTAATGTTGAATTGTGGGTAAAAGTCGAGTAGACACAGTAATCTTTAAATATTTATTTATCCAATTTTCCCCTCTGGATAGCTTGGCCGTCGACGACCTGACTCTCAAGTTCTTTATGTGTGTTTAAAAATCAAATGTCCCCCTTGTAGAGGAAATCTCATTCTTACATGGAAATAGCAAATTAAATTTATGGTATTTGCGCGTTACAAGGACACCACTGATTTTTTCTTCGATTCTGCTGTCACGTGAAGTATTATCCAAAATAGACAGGTCCTCGAGTTGCCTAGAAATAGCATAGTGGATTTGTTCCGTTCCATTCACAATTTATCAATAACTACTATAATGTAATACTGACATGTCCACAACGCCGACGTTAACACCAAATCGGTGGTGTCCTTTTAATGCACCAGTTCAAAATATTTAAACGCGTATATGCAGTATTACGTACTGTGTCATTTCTATGTAGGAATAGATACGCTTTTATCCTCACATTGTTCATTGTAAATATTGTATAGTGCTTTGTACATGTTTTGATTAATGGTATCAGCATTAGTCAAAAATAAATCGTTAACTGCTATATTAATTATGGAAGGAAACAAAAGAAATAAACTTCACCATTACAGAAATTGTATCAAAATTGTACATTAAATCACAAAGTCTGACCAATAAATTTTAATTTTATCTTGAATATTTAATGAATTTCTATCTCAAAAATCAGATAAAAACAGAATTGAATTCGTCCACTAGTCTGCGTATTATACAAATGTATAACCATTAATGAGCGATTTCTATGTGATTACAATCACTCGTGCAATATTGTGGCAAAATACCTGCTAGATTGCAACGAAACGTTGCAACACATAACATTGCCACAATGTTCCGGCACACAATGTTACTGACAATATTGCAGTGCAATATTGTGGGGAAACATTTCAGCGCGCAACATTGCCACAAAATTGTCTCTACGCCATCGCAAAGGTGCTGGTTATTATTCTAAGTCTAGTGATAGTGATATTTCGAAAAACGGAACAAATACTGGCCCCTCAGGCTATCGTCATAAATTACTGCTTGCCACAAAAATGGCGGGGCAGATAGCACGCCAGCCAGCTGGTAAATAGGTAGTTTTCGCCGCCTTCTACTTTTCTCTATAGAATTAGTGACTCATTGCCAAATAAACAACATTTCCCGTAAGTAGAATGCGCTTCAATTGAAATGTTTCGTATATCTTGAGTTATAAATGCCACGTGTATATAATTTGCTTAGTTCGAGCAAACGACAAAGGTTAGTTCTAGTTAACAATCGACGGAAAAATGTATGTATTCAAATTACCATGGCGAGTCATGTTTACCCTATGAATGTTATTCAATGTAAGAAAAAATCAGTTGCTCAGTTCAAACCAGCAATCGTTCGTTAATTGTGTGATGAGGTGACGACACCAACGATCGATAGTCAAATTTGCTTATCACTCAGGCATAGGGTCAAGTCTGCTGAACTTTTTCTGAATTAGAAAGTTGAGTTGCCTCAATATTTAATTTTTCTTAATAAACCAAAGATTTTGAGAAGTTCAATTCGCACAGACAAACCAGCTATTTAAATTTTCTAATACACGTTAACAAAAGCAAATAATATGTGCACGTCATTGTGAATCCAGGTTATGGCCACGACGGAACATATCAAAAAATTTCAAGAAATTCGCGAACATCTTTCTCAATTTAAAGGAGGAGAAATAATTTTAAACACAAATAACGCAACGGGAATAGCAACTATACAGCTGAATCATCCTGGGAAAAGAAATGCTATGAGCGGTATGACCATTATATTCATTCAATATATTGATGGCCATTTCGTGGCTTTAAACAAACGCAAAGCAAAAACGCTATCGCTAGGAACCATGACTTCATTGGACTAAGCTGCTTCGTCTAATTTATTCTCCTCTGATGCATTATTTATTCTCAAGGTCAAATGATGGTTCAACTTAGAGATTGCATTGAAAATCTAGAACATTGGAATGAAGGCAAAGCAGTTCTGCTTCAAGGACAGCCGGGTTATTTTTGTTCCGGAGGAGATTTGGATTATGCGAAAGCTACGGGCACAGAGCACCAAGCTTCCCTCATGTCGCTTTGGATGAACGACGCGTTGAGCCGCTTGAGCAAACTTCGTATGTTTAGTGTTTGTCTGATAGATGGAGTTTGTCTTGGCGGAGGAGCTGAACTATCTGTTGCATGCGATTTCATATTAGCATCAGAACAAGTTAAATACGGTTTCGTCCATGGTAGGATGGGAATCATACCAGCTTGGGGAGGCGCAACTAGGTTCATTTGATATACCATATTTTTCACTCGTTGTTTAGTTTGAACGATTCATTTCAGATTAGTGCATAAAATAGGGCAATCTAAAGCATTAGACATGCTTCTAACTACAAAGGTGTTATCCGGTATAGAATGCGTGGAAATAGGTCTAGCAAATGCTCTAGTACCCTCCGATACATTCCTTGAAGCAGCGTACGAGTGGCTGCAACCTAGGTTGCAGAACCATTTGACTGTTATCAGGGCTATGAAAGCAGTAGTGGACAAATGCGCTACACTTCCAAGGGAAGAGTCACTGTCGTTTGAGACAAAGGAGTTCGCCCCATTTTGGGGAGGAGAGATCAACAGGAGAGCATTGGAAGAAAGAGTCAAACACGTTAAATGAAATTGTATGTAGTGAAAGATAACTGAAAATTCGGGTATGCAACAACGATGAAAATTCAAAATTATTTTCAAACGTACGTTCTTTTTTATACATATCATGTAGAAACAGGACATTATAACGGATATAATAATAATACATCTCTTTAATATTTCCTTCAGTAAAAATATTCCTCAATTTGAACACCACTTTTTTCAAATACTATATCATTTTTAATGCAACTGCTGTATCCCCAAATATGCTACATAACAATAATAAGTGAACATAAAATTTAAAATGTCTTTGAAGTAAAGAATAAACTCTTTATGATTATGTCAATCTGAAAACATAAAACTAGTTATCTCCCTTGATTGACGTCAGCGTGGTGCCTTGAAAACCCTGTGTTAGTGTGAAAGATAGACAACAATCCGTAATCGATTTCGTGCAAAGAGATATTACCTAAATATACAAATGAATCGGTGCCGTAACAATTAGACATACTGAACATTTTTTAACAAATATCGCTTGTATTTGAGATTGTAATGGAATGTAGAGAAATTTAACTATAGTTGCCCTCTCATGTTTATATCTGTTGCTTGACTTGAGAAGTGCCAGATACAAATATATAAACATGTGATATTGACCCATATACAGAACTTAGCAACAAATGTAGTATTCTAGTGTTCCAACTAAACAATTTGACTTGTTTAAAATAATTACATAACATATATAAAAGCAAGATTATTTCCAACTAGTGATATCTGAACAGATCTGGTGTTTCGTAATAATCCAATTATTGAAATAGAAAACACTAACACAGAGTCCATAAATATGACTTAACGCCGATGAAAAATTTTCTAAAATATATGACATGAACCCTATTCCGATGAATTTACAAGTGTGTTCGTTCAATTCAAGAATTCTGAGCACTTTCTAAGTGTTAAAATGTCTGGAGAATATTCAAAGAAATATTTAAAACCTTTTTTAGAAACGAAAGCAACACAAATTACATTAAATAAGTAAATTTTGCTTCCAGTATCAAGAAATACAGGCTAGAATAAACGCTTCTCGTAATTAAACAGACTGTGAACGTTTCCTTCTAATTGTGCAGAGTATGATCTTCTTTCAAATCGCAATTCCCCATTATACATCATCGTCCTAAGTTGTCCGAGGGATCTAGCTCCGATGTCTTGGCAGCCATGTCTGAGGCCACATTGCAGGTACGGTACAAATCTCAGCACAGATCCTTTATCCACGATAGACCCACTTACGCCTTGAGCTACTTTCAATTTGTCCATTTCACTGTAATATAAATGAGAAATTTACAATCTTAATCCTGATACAGGTACAGGTTTTAATCACAAGGAGTAACGTACTTGTGGAAATAACGATTCATTGCTGATCCCATAGCATCCTTGCGGTCCATGGCTTCCAGACTGCCCATTCCCCTGTATTTCTTCAATCTCACACCATCAGAGAAGAAATATTCACCAGGAGCTTCTGAAGTTCCAGCGAGCAATGAACCCATCATCACTGAAATTGAATAATGAACTCGTGAACCCAGTGTGGATTCAGTGACGTTTTGTTCCCAAATCAAAGTTGTTTTGAAAATTTATTATGCATTATTATTGATAAGCACTTGACCAATTTTTATTGAAAAGTACGACTCACCTGTGGAAGCACCGAGAGATAAAGCTTTTATTATGTGCCCTATAGATTGAATTCCTCCATCAGCAATAACTGGAATGCCGAATCGTCCAGCATATTCGGCGACTTTGTAAACAGCAGTGGCTTGAGGTCTACCAACAGCCATTACCTCTTGAGTTATGCATATACTACCACTACCCATACCAACTCGTAGGGCGTCTACCCCGGCATCTATGAGATTCTTTGCCTGTTGGACCGTCACAACTGGAATGAAGCACATCAACATAATCAACACTCATCTCAATGAAATTACGACCACTCTTACCGTTCCCTCCAATTACTTGAAGATTAGGATAAGTTCTTTTGATATATTTGATCATTTCTATTTGATAAATAGAATTGCCTTGTGACGAATCCTAAAAGAATAAATATTTGATGTGTAAAACCTCCAAAGTTGCTTAGTCTATCGCCCTGCCTTACCAAAACGACCACATCGACACCAGCATTGGCAAGCAACGCCAGTCGTGGTTTATCATCGTTCCTGGTCCCAATAGCGGCGCCCACAATAAGCTGCTTGTTATCATCTTTGGAAGCAATTGGGTAACTGCGAGACTTCTTCAAATCAGTTCTTGCCATTAATGCCAACAGTTTCCCGTCCTGACTGACGATGGGCAGTTTTCCCTTTTTGCTCTTCTCTAAAATCGCATTCGCATCTGTCAGAGTAACGCCAGCAGGGGCAGTAACCAAATGCTCCAATGTAGTCATTACCTATTAAACATTCATGATGAGGTTTTAGAGTTTCATTTTGACCTAACTATTAAAACAACTTATGGTAGGGTTTTTTATCTATGAACCTCCTCGAATCGCATTACCTATACATATAACTTCTGAATTGAATACAATTCGATGTCCACGTCATAACAATTATTCTTATTGGACTAAGTATCGAGTATTCTACTGTAGCAGGTAGAGCGAGGAATATTTTATATGTATTTTGAAATACTGAAGTATGGGTAGGTATGACTCACGTTCTGCAGTTGCATGTTTAAATTTTCTTTGCCCTCCAAGAAGTCAATATCACGTGAAGTAACAATTCCAAGCAGCTTTCCGCCCAATTTACCATTCTCGGTTATTGGCACTCCGCAGAATCCATGCTCTTTTTTGACGTTCAGAACATCTGCGACCTGCGATATCATTCCAGAAATATTCGAGCCTGAATTGATATTTAGAACAACGTTACCGTATTTGTGGGACATAGTACGACTGGATCGTGGATGAAACCATGTTTATATTTTTTAACTTTATGCACTTCATTAGCTTGGTATTCCGGAAGACAATTATGGTGGATGATTCCGATGCCTCCGCATAACTAGAATTGTAAGAGGGAAAATTCACACATGATTTATTAAAATAATACTGTCAGTTCTAGTTTAAATGGAAATGAATTATACTCACTGCCATTGCGATTGCCATCTCAGCTTCTGTAACTGTATCCATTGGCGAAGAAACAAGGGGTGCTTTCAATGTAATGCGTTTTGTGAGTTGTGCTGATAAATCCTAAATTTCAAATGGAACTTTAATCTGTTGGTAAAATACACAATTACCAATACTCACAACGTCCGTGGCAGCAAAATCGATATATCCAGGGAGAATGATGAAATCACTGGAATTTATACATTTGTTTTACTCTGACGCTAATTAATTACTTACAATATTCTTTATAGTTGAATTGAAAATTCAGATCAATTGCACATACTTATAGGTGAGACCATTTCCGCCATCAATCATTTGTTTTGCAGAAATTCCATCTTCAGGTAGGTTATTTTCCATATTGTTCACAAGAGCTGATGAAGCCATCTGTGTATGGAAGATGACATGCGATTAATTTTTACAACCCTCAAACCCGCAGAGAATTAGTTTAATTTGCAGCAAAATTAATCACAACGCAGCATCTTATAAGAATTTATCTCTTATTTTATTGTCGAGTGAGCAGAACGTAACAAAAATTTAATAATGTAGGATACAAAAAAATTTTAAAGGGTAATTGCACAGATTATATCAACTAATGTTTAAGCGTAAATAAGTGAATTCGGTTTTTCTATCGTTGTAGTAGCGTATTAAAACTGATCTCATTTATAACGACTTGAGAGTAAGATTTTTTTAAATATGAAACGTATCACTTACATTTGTTAGGAATGTGCAGCACACGTGGTTTGTAGGTTAAGTTGCCGATTCTATGGAATCGATAAAACAACTGCGTAATATGAATTCTAAAACGCTGTAATTTTTTCCACGTCTATTTCGTAAAATAAAATGCAAGGTTCTCATAAATTATGACTTCAACTAGCAACTAACTGTCGTTCATATAACTACAATTGAAATGTGCGACAACAGACCTCACGAGCTCATGTTTTTTACTTATCTAGCATTTGTTATTCAATACCATCCGACATCAGTTGTAAATGAAAACGCAAAGCATCGGATGGTTCCAGCTTGGAGTAAAATTTGCCTTATTAGTTTTTAAACAAGTTTGTTTGACTATTTTGTAAAGCAAATATTTGAATTCGCAACAAATCTCCACCTTTTTATTTCCTTGTTTATCGTGTTCAGTGACAATATAACGCGGTGAGCAGATATGTAAAACCGATAATGGATAGACTAGGAACCTTTTAATCTTTACTCAGCCACACTTGTACAGTATACGGGTATAACCGCGCGCAGGAGCACATCCAGTGACGTCAGATAACAAATAAAATTGACGTGATCTTCTGCTAAGCTGGATTAAATAGAAGCACTACATTGCCACGGCGTGTGACGTAACGTGTAGCCTGCGTAAACTGAACCAATTCACGAACGCTTTATTGCCATACCGTATCATGAACCACAGAGGAAGCATAATAAGCTGATTGCGGACAAATAGAAATTGTTCTCCTCTTTCCTTCCTATTATGATTTCATTGTGTAGGATTCACCCGTGATGATTTGAAGCACTATTTCAAAAGAGCAAATATTTGAAAAGGTCGAATTTGCTAATTCTAGTGGCGACACTCATACGTTTATGTAGAAATAGGGAGGTATAAATAAATTTACTCTGTAATACTGGTGTGGTCTATGTTAAAAACCTAGTCTACATTTGAAACAACTGGGCCTGTAGAATTTGGGAAATCGTCGTAGATTCAGCGATGGCGCAGGAGTAACGGTTTTAATAAATAAATGACTTGTCATTTATAAGCAAACCAATGAGACAGCCTTGGTGACTCCGCACGTCGTTCTCAGTCTGACCCAGACTTAGACACAGCTCATTCATTGTTCAAATCAAAGGTGAACATTTTGCAATTAGCTCCTCATTTTAATCTAATCCAAGATAACAATTGAGGATTATCAAACTCCGTATCAAGTGAGTTACATTTGGCAAGATTAAAACGCCCCAATCGGGCGGGAAATGTTGCGTGTTGCCCTACTAGTTTGTTTCATACCCCTATCGAATTGCGACGAATCCCTGAAATTCGTCCAAATTGTAAGTTAAAATGATATGTAATATTCATAAAAAATGGGTTTCATTTGTATTAAAAACAGATTTTCCGTCATGGAGAGAGAAGTCCCACTCGCAGCTATCCCAATGATCCATATTTGAATTACGCTTGGCCTGGTGGATGGGAACAACTCACTAACGTAAGAACTATCAGCAATCCATCTTTATTTAGTATTGGCGAAAATAATACATACATAGTTCCGTGACTTTATAGCGACAATATAATTTCAGAATGGAAAATTGGAAATGTACCAACTAGGACTGAAGCTGCGAGAAGAGTATAAAGATTATTTGTCTGTTGATTATCATCCACAATTTGTCCATGCAAGCAGTAGTTATGCAGATAGATGTCACATGAGCGCGCAATTATTACTAGCTGGGCTGTATCCTCCAACAGGTGATTTAATTTGGAACAAGAATCTACTTTGGCAGCCGATTCCTGTTCACAGTACACCTCGCAATTTGGACAATGTAAATAAACAATTTCAGTTCCGGCCTATTGATAGCAAAATGACTACAAAATTACTTCCTTTTTAGAAACTCGCTTTGAAGAGGAGTTGTCCTAGATTCAACAAAGCTCTGAAAGAAACGCTCAACTCTCCTAAATTTGCGATGATAAACGAAATGAATGCTGAACTTTACCGTTATTTGACGAATCACACCGGCCAAGTGTGCAATAACATTGCTGACGTGGAAACCCTTTACAACACATTGCTAATTCAGAGTGTGAATAATTTAACATTGCCAGCGTGGAGTGAATCAGTATTTCCTGATAAAATGGAGAGTAGTGCGGCGCTGAGTTTGGCAATATTCACAGAAACTCCATTGATGAAGAGATTGTACGGGGGAGTCTTAGTAGGGGAGTTACTGGACAATATGGTGAAAAAAGCTACGGGCGAAACAGTAAAAAGGGAAATCATGTTATATTCCGGACATGATCTAACCGTGGTCACTTTGCTGCGAGTTTTGGGTTTTGAAAAACGGCGCAAACCAGATTTCGGGGCATCATTGACCATAGAATTGCATCAAGATCACAATTATTTCATCAAGGCAAGGGCACTAAGAAACAACTTCTCGATATAAATTGTAAGACAGATTCGTTTAATAATGATAATTCATTTCCAGTTTATCTATCGAGATTCAGCGCGATCAGACAGAGAAGAATTGGAGTTGGCTCAATGCCCGCCTCCTTGCACGTTGGAAACATTACAGCGATTATTGGAAAGCGTAATACCAAAGGACTGGGAGGAGGAATGTTCATATTGAATATAATGGTGGTAATCTTCAGGAGAAGGAAATCGTTAGATGTGTAAATAATGACGCTGTATTTTCAGTTAGTTTATTCCATGAGTATTATGCACTTTATAAATGAACAAATATGTAAATGAAATACATTATATCTTTGAAATAGCAAAGTGTTTGATTCCTTGTTTTGATTAGAAAAAATGATTACAAATTGCAGCATGAGTAGGCGAAGTTCAAGCTTAAAAAACAATGGGCGAGTTCATAATTCAATTCGGTTTGTCCATTTCCTGTGTATCATTTCGTTTTACATTCTATGTAAGACACTGGTATAATATTTTTATCGTTCCCCATATTTACACGATCTCGAAGGCCTTTTATCACTCTAGCAGGAGACTCGCCGTCTCCCGCGCAATATAATATATTGATATGTCAATATTGTCATTTCATGTTTTCTCTTCTTTTACCTAATATAGCTATATCAGAACATATAAGGACATTTTGAGAAAAAAATGTGGCCGATTAAAGTGACCACAAATATAAACTTCTTTTCCATTTTTAATCTCTTATCTTACATATATTACATAATGTACACATATAATTTTATTTAAACGTGTGAGGTTTATTAGAAGAATGAGATGACGATTAAGGGAGAAACCATTCTTTTTTTTAGAAAATTATCACAAGATTCCTTATAAAACACACATTAAGTTTTGAATAGCACCTATGTAGCCAATGGCACAAATACACGTTTTTTTCACAGCCAAACACTTAAAAAAATTGTAAAATACTGCTGCTTCTCAATTTTCATTATTTTTTTTACAAAAAAAGGAATCCTAACACTAATAATTTATGAAATATATTATCTCTTTAAACGATATGGCGTATATAGGTGCTACATACAATGATCTACATAATACAAAATATATGTACACTACTTTACATTCATACAAACAAAAAATTGAAGAGAATACGATTTCACATATACATATACGAGAGGACATTATTTTTTTGTTGTTGTGAGAATTCCCGATAAACATTATGGAGAATGCTTTTGGTGTACTTCATGCAGAAGTAACTCATCAACACTAAATATCGATGGCTTTGTTAATAACTAATACTTATTGCTTCTAATGCTTAAGGTTCCGGTTTTTCCCCGTTTTTAATGTTGAAAATGTTTCGAAAGTTGAAAAAATTAACCCTATATAAATGGTGACATAGGTGTAGAGAAAACTGGTTACTATCATACGGATTGTGAGTTGAAATGAGCGTGCAAGTTCAATATTGCCTTATAACGAAATCTAGTTGAAATTGTTAAAGAAATGAGTCACACACGGAGATTCACGATTAGAGGTGCATTGCAAAGATGTTCAGTAATTTCCGATTAGCTTTTTCATGGCTCACCTGTTGCGGATAAGAAATATAAGATGGACTGAATATCAATTCAGAAACTTCCTGCACCGCCTCGCACCACAAGTACAAGGAATTTTGTCTTCTTCGAACGGAAACTTGTAATCATAAGTGAGTTCTTCGCGGCAGTAGATCCTTCGAAGCGCAAAAATTATTATGTGCTTGTGCCCATGGATTTCGACTACTTTGGAGTAGCAATTTGGCTGCAAAAACAAACAATATAACGATGCAAGAGAACAATCGGACAATTGGATAATTGGATTACAGGTGGCTTGCTTACATCGCAGGAATGATTGATAAATCTGGCAGCATTTCCTTTCATTGTTGCATCGATGACCAGATTATCATCGATTCGGAACATGTAACATCCTATACCTTTGGAGTTGTAGTATTTTTCTCTTTTGTCGGTCAAAATGGATCGGATGACCTATAACAATATGAATTGAATGTCGTGTTGAACAGCGGCAAAGTGGAATCAATTACTTCGCCTGCATATTCGATGACCATTTCTCCAGATTCGAAGTTGCGCAAAGCAAAAAGTCCCCTTCCATGGATCCCAGACCTATAAACGCCCACTGACATCTTGGAAATCGTTTTTAGTTGCCTGAATCGCATGGCCATAGGGAGGTTAGACATGGAAGCTCTCCTGGAAAGTTCGAAGGATCACACCACAAATCATAAATCCAGGGAGAAAGAAATTCTGGTACGAACGAGGACTGAGGACTGAGGTCTGAGGTCTGAGGTCTGAGGTCTACGGTCTACATACCTAGGTGTCAATAGTTCTGTTTCCATTATGGCGTTTTCTAAATTGCGATGTTTCGAAGCGAGCCACCCGAACATATCGACGTGTTCTTTTTTCTCGAAATGCTGCAAACACCGCAAGGATCCACCAACATGTCCCGTTGGATCGCTCTCGGCCTCCTCTTGAGCGACGGGAATGTAGAAAGCATGCTTGTACTTGGTGCACTTGTTTGCGCCAGGGAGTTGTTCGATCAAGTACTTGAGTCCGTTCGTTTTCAGACCGAGCAGCTGCAGATTGTTGATGATGCCTAAAGCGTTCGAAGGAAGCGGAGCCATATTGTGGGCGATCCTGGCGTTTTGAACGGATTCAAACACTTTCCCCCATAATTCGTAGAGAGAGGTGGAGGAATACTGGAAGCCATCTTGAGTTTCCACTGTATACAATATGGTGGAAGAATTTCCCAATTGCTGTTTGGGTTTTATGGTTTTAGGTTGAGGATGGGGTTGTGGTTGATGTTGAGGTTGACATGTGGCTTTGAGAATCTCTTCTTTTTGCAACATTTCTAAATGATGTTCGTCTTCCTTATTTCCCTTCATTTCCGAAAGCAAACATTGTGCGCTTTCGATATCCTTTTTGTCCTCTTTTCGTTCTGGAGATTTGGATTTGAGTGGTTTCAAATGGGCTACTTGAACGGAAGTATCCGTTTCGACTTGGCAGACGTTGAATGTTATAGGTTCCGTCGGTTTTGCCATTGCCATTGAAAATTTGCTGTTTTCGTCGACGTTGATGTCAATTTCCACTTCAACGTTAAGTTTGGGCATGTCCAGTTTGAGTTCTTCGACTTGAATTTTTTCAACTGCTTTTGTAACATGTTGGATGATTTCTGTTCTCTTGATTTTATCCACAGCATCGGCCAGTTTATTGAGGGAGTCTGAGATATTTTCTTTGGTGTCGAGAGGTTTATCTTGCAGTTGAGGTTTCTTCTCTCTCGTGTTGGTTTGCATTGGGAGTACTCGATTCATAGGCCTCGAATGAATCGAAGTTGGAGGTTTAGGGGTGGGAGTTACTATATTAGTTGGTATTCCTTGTTCCGAGACGAACGGCGCTATGGGAAGAGTAATACTGTTGCTCGCGATCGGTTTCGTTACGACTGGCTTGCTTGCCGTTGAAACGATCGCTTCGGAAATACTGACTGGTTCTACGAACTTCCAAACTCCCACTTTATTTTGAACTGGCATCGGAGGTAAATTCAAACTGGGCTGTGTCACTGAGGAGAGCTGTTGGATGGGTTGAATGGTTTGGGGCAAAGGCTGCGGCAGTGCCTGGGCCTGTACTTGTGCTTGTGCTTGTGCCTGTGCCTGTGCCTGTTGGTTCGCTATCGGCGCGGGGCAATTATTCACCAAAACGAAATTCCCTTGGGATATATCCACGACAGGTTCCAACTTGCTTTGGAAAACTTGAGTGGTGGCCGAGTAGCTGCTGTTGGTTGTCAAGACACCAGGAACCGTGGATGGTAGGAATTGTTGCGATTGCATTACGGTATTTTGAACGATCGTTTCGAAGCCATAATAAACTGGTTGGATGGGTTGGGGAGCCCAAACCATCGAGCCGTTACTATCAACCAGCAATTGGTCGGTTACCACTCTGGGTTGTAAGATCATGGTCGGTTGAACGCCAGGAACGATGCTCAAGAAATTGTTGTCTGGCTGCAGCTGCACCATGTGGGGTTGAGAGGTGATCGCGGCGTTTATTTGGGGACTCAGGGTAGCCACGTACTGCAAATTCGGTCCTGACTGTTGTTGGAAGGATTCCACGAATGCAGGCACCATATTAGTCGATGGCAAGTGTTGAAATATCACAGAGGTCGGTGTGGTGGTCGTTTGCGGAAGGACAACTGTCGTCCCGTTGAGGCACCTGGCAGTGGCGGTGGCAGTGGCAGTGGATGTTCTTTTAGCAGCGAGATTACGAGTTTTCGGTACAGTCCGAGGTCGCAGACTCTTCTGACTAATTATACTCGGTTTCAGGATTGGTTTGATGAACTGATTTTGGGGCACCGCAACGGAATTCACTAAATTCTGATTCGTCAGCATCTTAGGGTCGAACGTCAAATGATTTTGCGAGGTGATGTTCAATAGAGGAGTTATTTCGTGGGAAAAAGGTAGGCTCACCTGTTGTTGGATCTCGATAGGTTGGCTCAGGGAAAGCGAACCGTTTTGATTTATCGTCAAGGGTTGATTTAGAGTTATGGCATGGGAATTTCCGTTAAGTGAAACAGCATTTCCATTCAAAGATATCTGGTGCGCAGTGGACGGGTTCACTGTGATTTGATGTGTGTTTGGATTCAGAGTTAACTGTTGGGTATTCGGGTGCAAGGTTAATTGTTGGGTACTCGGATTGAGAGTTAATTGTTGGGTATTTGGATTCAGAGTCAACTGTTGATTATTTGAGTTTATAGTTACTTGTTGGGAATTCGGAGTCAAAGTGATTTGCTGGCCCGAATTTAGTGTGACCTGTTGTGGATTCGAGTGTTGGCTGTGGGTGTGGTTGTGGTTCATCGAAAGTTGCTGAGAACTCGAATTAAGTCCTAATTGATGGGAGTTTGCGTTCAACGGTATATGTTGCGATGTACCATTCAACATTTGCGAGTTCGAGTTCGAGTTCGAGTTCAGGCTCAGATGTTGAATGGGATTGATGCTGATTTGAGAATTCGTATTTAAATTGAGTTGTGGGCTAGAATTCAGGCTCACTTGTGTATTAGGATTGAGACTTACTTGTAAATGAGGGTTCAGACTGATTTGTGTGTTTGCATTTATATGAGGATTCGTATTCAAAGTGATCTGTTGAGAACTCGAGTTGGACAACTGTTGGGCGACAGCATTAGTCAATGTGATTTGTTGATGTTGGAACGGGGGGTTCAGGGAAATCTGCGTAGTCGGGTTTAAATTGTTAAAGTTCACTGAATTCGAGTTCGAAGAGATTTGTTGAGCGGTTGGATTCAACGTTAGTTGAGATGGGGAATTTAAGGGAATTGTTTGAGATGTGGAGTGCAGCGGCAATTGAGGTGTAGAGTGAACAGTCAAATGGGATGTGGTGTATAATGGCAGCTGAGATTCAGAGTGTATAGGTAATTGTGATGTCGTGCTCAGAGTTAATTGTTGTGTATTAGGATTCAAAGTGTACTGTTGAGACGTTGTATTTAAAGGTATATGCTGTGATGTAGAGTTCAAGGTTGGAGTTTGAGAATTTGGATGTACTGAAACCGAATTTTGATTCGCCACGATTGATTGTGGATTTGGATTTATAGTTATGGGCTGCGAAATAGAATTGAATGTCACAGATTGCAGATTCCGATTGACACTGATAGTTTGCAAATTCGGATTTACGGTCGGTTGGATATGTGAATTCAAATTAGGGTCCACAGATATTGGATGGCAACTTACATCAATCGAGTTGAGATTGGCGTTTGATGTGAAGCTTCCGCTAGGTGAATTGAAATTTACGTCATTATGTGAATTTGTGTTCGGATTTGCATTCACATTCGTGTTTGGGCTGATCATTATTGACTGAGAATTAGCAAAAGGAATATTTTTGTTAGAACCACTCAGTAGAGAATTTCCGTTAGCTTGAGAGGTTGCATCCAGTTGAGATTGAGATTGAGACAGAGAATACGTGCCGATCAATGGAGATTGTGAAATAGGATTGATAGAACTCACATCTTGTTGAACAAAACCAATCCGAGATTGAACAGGCGTCGTACCAGTGATAGGGATGATGTGCGGATATTCTTCAGGATTGTAATTTTGATTGGAACTAACTGAAGCAGGATTCTGTTCGGATCTATGATTCAAAGGTGTCATCTTTTTTGGCTGCGGCGCAACCAATCCTGAAATCGACTTTTGCTTTAAAACTTGTTCAAGCGGATACAAAGTGCCATTATCGAGTAGAAGCTCATTGTTAGATTCAGATGCGACAAATGACTGCGTGTTCAGAAGAGTAGAATGCGTTTGATTGTTGTACGTGCTGAAGGATTCGACAACGTTGGAGCGTTGGTCATTTATGCTGAGCATAACCGACCCGTTCTCCAACAAGCTCGCTTCTCCTACAGTTATCGAATCGCCAGTATTGGACAGATCTTCGGAATCGCTCTCACTGGTCAGCAACGCATCGCAAGTCACTAAATGTCTCTTGTAACTCGCTGCCGTTCTGTAAGTACACTGACACCGTTCGCAGGTAACAGGTTCATCGGAAATCTCCAATGTGTAATTGGTTTCGATTTCATGTACGGGAGAGTCACATTCGCTTCCGCTTGAATCGCAAACTCCATCAACTTGTAGTAGTTGGAGAACCATATTATCCCTGGACGTCATTTTCCTTTTCTTCATTGTGGGGCTTAGGGTGTTGTCCACTTTACAACTGAACGTTAGGCTGCACGATCTCTGTTGACTCCTCGCCGCCTTTGAGAACTTATCGACGTTGAAGACTTCCGATTTGCTCCGCTTCAACTCCCGACTTTTTGTTTGATCCTCACAATCGTCGTCCTCCTTCTTATTGTCCGCATTCACAGTTAAAGTGATGTTATCGTTGCAGTTGATTTCTGAATTTTTGAAATCCATATTGAGGAGCTCTTCATAACTCATAAGCATGTCTTGGACAGAAATTCCGTCGAGCAAATCGTGGGGGAAATTCTCCAGAATGTCGTCGTTTATCAATTCAGGAAGGATGTCATTTGGATTCTGCGATTCTTCCTCAAAATCCAAATCCATTTCGTTTTTGTCCTTGTTCAGTTCTTTAAACCAACTGTTGAGTTCCTTGACTTTTTTTTCGACCATCACCTTCGGCATGGTATGGTCGATAGTGAAGTTCTTGTCTGCAATTACGTTGTTTATGTTTGCATTTAAAACAGATGTGGTAATCATGTAAGGAATGAGTTTCCACGGCTCTACCGTCGACCAGAATAACCTCGTGCAAACAAATCCAACTGGAATAATGGCTTCCAGATCATCAGATGAAACAGGAACGATTTTTCCCAAATTTTTCACCGACAACGAACCGACCATGAATTGAACTTTTTGGGGCTCCACTAGCTTCTTCTTCTTCTTATCCAATTCCACGTAAACCGAGCGTCTGATCTCAAATTCCGAAGGACAAGTAATTATATTCGTCTTATTCTGCAGGTCATGTGTGTTGCAATAAACGTTCTTGTCATGTAAAAATATGCATCTAGCTTTTTGTGCGCATTTGAAGTGGTAGGTGTCGTAGCACCCTCTCCAGCAACACCCCACGCTAGCTCCCCTATGCTTGCAGTGCGCACACCTGATCGACCTACTCCTGGAGAGTGCACTCTGGACGTTCTGCAATGAACCGTCGATTTCTTCATAAACCTCGGACGACCACAAAGCACAGTTGGCATGTATCCATTCGTTTTGACCGCAGTAGAGTAGACGAGATTCCTCGTATGGCAAACCGTTACCTACTGATTTACAGAGCCCGCACAACCTATTGTCGTTTTCCACGTTCATAGGCTTGACAAGTTCTTGGAATTCTTTTACATTTGTATTATTTTCGGTGTACGCATCGCAAATTGACGCGTCAAGATTTTGTTCGAGCACAGATTCGTCTGATTCATCTGATTGTTCAGCAGGGTCATACCAAGGAAACACTTTCCTAAAAATAGATTGGTAGATCAAAAGGAGTTCCTTGTTCTCCGAATTTGCTAGAGCTCGCTCCATTTCCTTATTGAACTCCTTCAGAGAAATGTACTCGTTCGAATTTAATTTCCTTTTTATTTCCAGCATCGTAGGTGACATTGGAAATTTCGTTTGAACGTCTTCAGATGTAAATTCGTTTGTTTCGTTCTCTTCATGATCGTGGTCTGATATACTTCTTCTGCGAAACTCCAAGTATTTACTGGCCGTACAGTCTGGTGATGCTTCATCCGCAAATTGCAGTTTCCTGGCCGAGCCCATGTGTTTCGTACTGGATAAAGACTTGATAGGGCTCCACTTGATCAGATTCCTAGCCACCCGATTTTTGCTCAGGAGTCTTATAACGTTGTTGAACGAAGACCTCAATTCTGTGTTGATGGCCTGTCGCCAATGTTGGGGAAACGTTTCGGGGCAGCAAATCTTGCACGTGAACTCGACAGATTCGGGTAAAATGCTTAGCACTTGGTACTGCTCGTCGGACAGTCCTTCGCATTTCGCGTGTATCCATTTCTGGCATTTATTGCATTCCATCATTTTCGATTCGAAATCGTTCTCGTCATAACACTTCTGACATATAGGACAATAGTTGCCTTTTTTGCATAGCTTGAAACAGCTCATGCACATGGCCACGTTCCCTATGAATTTGGCGATTTCCGTTGATCCACAACTTTTACATCGCAAACAACTGGAACAGACCTGGAAGGAGAAGTTACCTGAAGTTTTACCTCCTGCATCGGGGAATATTGACGGTTGCATTTGTCATGGCAGCTTTTTCCCGTAGCAACATTTTCATAAATGATGGCAATTTTTTAAAGAATTATATTGAAAATGAATACTCACTGTGGCACTATCCCTGCATTTCCATTTATCGTTGAAGCATTCCGGGTGATAAACTTTGTGGCACTTTTGACAAGTGTTTTTCTGTTTATCGGTTTGTCCGCAGGAAGCACAAGTGGTACATCTTGGGCACAGCCACGTGAGTCGCTGGTTGTTGTTCGTTATGCCCGGAGGGATTTGCTCTAGGCAGAAGATGTGGTAAGGCTCACAACACAGGGAACAATGGAGGAGGGACTCTCGGTTGCCGCTGCCGCTACCGCAAAGGAAGCATATCGCTTGCATGGGAAAAGGCTCTGAACCCATGAGACAGAAGCCGTTTTGGTAGATTTCCTCTGGATCGTAGGTCTCCCAGAAGTCGATCGAGATTCCTGTTGAAGACTCTTGCAATGCTTTTTTGCCTCTCGTGTCTGCATGAACACCGATCGGAACACTTTTTGCCGCCTTTTCCCTTTTAGAAGCCGCACTGATATTTTGATTCTCGGATTTCTGATTGGCCGGTTTGGAGGTTGCGACTGATTTTGGATCGGAGATAGCCATTTTGATGCCGATTGGTTGTTTGGAGTCGTTGTGGATTTTTTCTTCGCAAATGGGAATTTTTCGGGGAAAATCCAAAGGTGGGAGTTTAGTTTCGTGGCCGATTGACCTTTTATCGGTTGATGGAGGTGCAGAATCGACTGAAACCAACTTGGGACTGGCAAAATGCAGTTTGGGATTTGCAGAGTTTGGTTTGGGATCTGCGGGATTCGCCTTAGAATTTGTGAGGTTTTGTTTGGATTCTGCGATATTTAGCTTGGAATCTGAGGGGTTTTGATAGAAATAATGAAAATTTTGTTTGGAATCTGGAGATTGGAGATTTGCATTTATGGATTGGACCTGTGGATCTTGACTATCTGCAATGGGGAGCTTCGATTTAGTGTAGAGCTTAGGGTGGATGAAATTGGTATCTGGAGTGTCCAATTTGATGGTATCTGCGAGGGAGTTGTAATTGTGACTGTAGTTGTCATTATCAGGCGGGACGCTTTCATCGACCATGTCTATTCTTCTCTGTTCAACTGCATTCGATGGAATGGTAGTTTCAAGTGTTTCCGAATTCTTCGCTGCCTCGGGCTTTCTTGCCGAATCGAGTGGAAAAGTGGCAATGGGTTGGCCTAACACAATAGAAGCACTTCTACAGACGTGTTTCACTCTAGGTCCTTTGAGGTCGATCTTTTGACGTTTGATGTCGCTTTGTATTTGAATTTGTGCAGGAGGTTTGACTTCTCTGCGAACGGTATTTAATCGAGCAGGCCTTTGCCTCAACGTGTTGTTCTTTCTCTGTCCGATGAGTGTGAGATGAGAGTCTTGTGAATTGGCATTGGCATTGGCGTTAGCGTTGAGGGTGTTGTTTTCCATATGCGATGGCCAAGGTAGTAGGGGCAAAGAGGTCCCGAAGTAGTTCAAATGTCCTTGCATGTTTTTGGGAAGAAGTTGCGAGAGGCTATTTTTGAGGGATAGAGGGAGTTGGAAGGAGCACAGGCACATTTTGAGCCAGCAAGCTGGACAACGGGACCGGTAATGGATCAATTTCATGTGTTGGCTACGGACGATGGGCGGGACGTGACACGTTCCTTCACCTTTGTGACAGACTAACGGCACTATGAGGTTTTTGTTTTTCTGTCTTTTGATCATTTTGGAGATGAACTTTCTGCAGGATTCGCAACTGAAGATGTTGAACTTCTTCGCTTGTTTGACGAAACGGTAAAAGCGGATTGTTCCGCAAACTCCGCAAGTCAGAGTACCGGGTGGATTTCCGTTTGTCGTCGTACTGAAAGGCCCTTGAGAAGAAAGTGTTTGTGTGTGCACTTGGAGACGTGCTTGTCTCAGAATGACCTTTCGTGTGAGGCAAGATGGCGTTCCTTCGGCGTCATCAATTTCCTCCGCTTCCTGAGAACACAGCCGATTGTGATTCGCTTGTGATTTGCCACTTTGACATTTCGCCGACTTCAAAGTGACCGTCGTCTCTTCGCTTTCTTCTTTCTTCAAAGATTTTCTTTTAGGAAGCACTTTCTTTTTGAATGTCCTCGTCTCCGTGGATTCGATGGTGTTTATGAAGCGCTTATTTGGCTTGATCACTCGCGATGAATGAACACTGTGACTTGGCAACACGAACTTCCCAACTAAATTAGCGTTTGTTTCCTTAGAACTCTGGTTTTTAAGTTTGGTTTTCCGCAATGCGGAGAAGCCACGCACAGACCGCACTCTCAACTTATTCCTCATGTTTCCGTCAGTGGTAAGCCTCGTTTTCATTTTCGTCTTGATAGAATTGCTGCTAATAATCACAGCCCGCTTCCCGTGGGTCCGCTTGTTCACTAGGTTTTTCCTCTTTCTCCTGTTTATCCTGTTTATTTTCAGTGTTTCTCGCGCGCCTCCGTCCTCTAAAACCAGACCTTCTCCGCCAGAAGCAGCTTCGACCTAAAACATTTCCGAAAGTTAAGCGAGACACACGTGTGGCCTTAAGTAGTAATAGGCAAAATGCAAAACGAATTGAATAATTTGTTTACCTTTTTCGAAACATCTTCTACCTCAACTGTCATAATAGACCCAAAGGGTTCACCAACTGTTGTTGTGCATTGCGGGGCTGGCAAAACGTTAACTCGTGTCCTATTCACATGCTTCGACGGTTTACCAGGAAATTTTGACCGCCCCATTGCTACCGAAACTCCACCGTTCACATGTTATAAACTCAAGAAAAGTTCACTCGAAAACATTGCGGTAGCATCACTTTCCGTACGAGTACGCGTTTTAGTGAAATGCAATTGCGCAGGGAGTTTGGTCGCTCAGTCGGTAATGTGGTAAAATCTCACCAGACCACCAGACGGTTATTAAAAGCGCGCCAATCCAACATTCAACTGATCTAGGTACCTACCTATCAATTTTCTCTCTGCTAGGCACTGTGACTGGAATATCCACAATCCAAATCCCATTATTCATTCGTAAATATAAAGCACGCTATCCACCAAAGTAAATCATCTAAACAATGTTTATTTGTTACCTCTACATCGAATTGACCGATGATATTTCTTGCTCTGTGCTAGTCGTAGGTATACATATACATACACATATGTATTTAAAATGTTTCCCTCTCAATCAAACCATAAGCATCGACTGCATTATTATATTATTGGCATTTATCCTCACATACCGTTCAGATTTATCCCACCAAATGCACTCCTAACGATTTTACCACATATGTAAATTATACTATTTTGAACAACTCAACAACTCTCCATTATACTTGTAAATTCATATTACATTACGTGCAACAGCGCCGCCGATTCACTAATTGCATGCACACGAATTACAGAATAAATTAGGCGCCGCGATGCGTGTCTTGCAACCGATACAAAAATAAATATACACCGCAGGGACGCGAACCATTTTATAAAAGTACTTACCTAGTAAATGCAAATTTCCATTCGATGTGCACGCGATCACTCACCGCCCCCTTTTACAAGGGTACACACTACAAACGCTCGCTATATTTAGGCAATTCAAAATTTTGTCCGTCGCTGTTAAATTCAAAGTTAAAAATTTTCACCAAACTACCTACCTATATACGTTGCAAACCAATAATCATAAATCGCGTTGTCACCATTTTATACCAGAATCATGAAGATGGTTGTCGAAGAGCAAATTTTCCACTAGGATAGAATAGAATCAAAAGTTAAATGCTAAGCGCAATTCTCGAAACAAAGGATGATAAGGCGTTTGGGAAAAATTCAACGATTTTATAGTTATTGATCCAATGACCTCAAATTATTACGGATCTCGAAATGAGTGGAATGGTCACTCATTATGGAGCAGACAGACATTCAAACGGAAACAAGTTTTAATGAAATATGATATGTAATTAAGAAAAATACAAATCGATAAATAACGGCACAAATTGTATCTATGACAATAAATACTAAAGCATACATACAATCCGAATATCCAGAAATATATGCATATGGTACCGCTTTATAACATTCTCATTTTTTACATATACATATGTATAAGGATGATAGTGCCGAATATTTGCTTCGTCCACAATAAAAATAATAAATATACATCTCAGAGCAAACTATACAAAAAAAAATATTAGGAATCTGCATTATTATTACAATACACGAAGGGCACTAACTGTCGGTGTCGTCCAGGAACTCGACGTGTGTGAACGGAAAGTGGCCAGTTTTGCCGTTCAGCTCGCCCTCCCACTGACCATTTATATTCGTCTTCGTCACAGTTATTATATCGCCTATCTCCAATTTCAAAGCAGTCTTGTCGTAAGCGTTGGGAACACGGACTTGCTTCACCTTAGCCCTCGCCGGCAACTTTCTCTGGAGATGATCAAAAAAACATGAACGAATACATGAACAGATTCAAAGCTTCACCAGTCAATACCTGCATTTGATTCTTCCTCATCGCAGCTTCAGCTTGCATTGTACTAACAGGTCCTCCAGAGCCTGGCCTGGGTGACTCAGTGAAAGGATGATTATCATCGATCTGGAAAATATTGCCCATTAACTCGTTATTTAGGTGACGTGCCTCATTCCTACCAATTCCATTCCCTAATGAATATGTTATGAATCGCATTTTCCGCACTAACCTTTTGTACGTAAGGAACAGGAATGGAGCCCACAGCACCTTGAACATTTTTCGCGGTCCACCACTGCTCTTCATCTTTAGAAATTATGGTTAAGATTTCTCCTTTTTTGAAAGGAAGATCATCGGTGTCCTAGGTGGAAACATTTCAATTCATGTGATTGATTCATACAATGGGAAAATAAAAAGTACGTATTTTAGCTACTGTATCAATGAATAAATGTCGCGGAAATTGATAACACACCCTCAAAGCTACAATCCATTCGAGTTTGGACATACACACCTGACCATCGAAATCATATTTGGCCATCACCCTCTCCACCTTCCTATTGGCCGGTCGTATGAGTGGAGTTGTATCCAAATAATGGAGTTTATAGAAGGCTAGAAGCTCTGGCAAATCTTGAAAGTACTGATCTCCGATTCTGTAGCTGACTTGGTCGTTCTGTTGCATTTTGTTAATGATGTAGTGGCTAATTTTGCTACCCTCCCTGAAATTTCGAATGAAAATGATCAAGTGAGAAGATCTGCGGGCAAGGCTAAGTGCTCTGGGAACGAACGGGATTCATACTTACTTAACGCATAAAACATAGTCTCCTACACAAGTATTGCTGTCACGGACTAAGAATACTCCATTTTCCTTTTCCGAATGGAGCAAGTCAGTAGCCTCTTGTCGAGTCATAGAGCCAAAGTACCAGCTGAAAACATATTAGTCACTAACCCATTCATCGCGAATAACGCATTGCAGCACATTGCACACTCCCAATCGAGCAAATATGTAGGTATATATAAATTATTTCGTTTAGAGTGTACTCCAATTGAAGAAATTACGTATACCGTTAACTGGGTATACCGAGAATAGAAGTCAAATAGATTCTTAGTGCAGAAACTCTAAAATATGCATACAGATATTGTTGGAATTACCTCGCTCGGTCTTCGTGATCAAAACAAGAAGCCATCGCATCCGTTGAATATCCTACACTACTCCGAAAATCACGAACAATATAAATATTTTACTATCAAGTAGAACAATTTACAATTCAACCACACATCTGCCTCTCTCAAAATCATCTTTCTAACTTGGAAAATGGAAGGTTAGGTCTAACGTATTTTTCACTTATTTCCTAATTCATCCAGATACGGCAAAAATCTTGCTCTCACACTGCGCTCGGAACAAGGTTCACAAAATCAATCGAAATGAAGGATTTCCCAGAATTCACAAGTTTAACTTCGTTGCTATGTTGCTATTGCTATGTATTCATCACTTATCGGCGGTATAACACCAGTATTTGTAACTCACAATAATAACCGTATTTCATTCAAGATTATACTAGTTAATTCCGTAATTTTTCCCTAAGACCGACACCTAAATCGAACAACTGAGGTATCCAATGCCAAACTGAACAGATGCCTAACAAATTTTTACGTTTATACAATTGAAAATTGAGAGGTTCTATTAAAATGGCTGTCGACGTTTCGCGAATCAAAACGCTCTACTAATGAAATATGAATTCGGAAGTAAACGGGCGGTGGCCAATCAACCTACACTTCCAAGATGTTTCCAAATTAATTCACATCTTTTTTCAGTCGATTAAAACACCAACTACTCAAAATACATGCGAAACGTCTAATTACGTGACGTCAACCCATAAAATGTGTACACGCCACTATTTCAATACTGGCGAAACAGAGACAGAGATAAGATGTCCCTCAAAACGCCCAAATGAAGAGACGCGGGAAGAACGGTCAGTTCAAAAATGATCAATCGCAATCCGCGCGAACGTAACGCGATACGGAAAAATCGCCGCCTGATTATTATTATAGATAAAATTACATTACTTTTTCTGCGATGCCTCTCGCGAAGAACCGTCGGCACAACACTTTTTTTCCATCTTCCGAAATTGAAAATTCGGTGGCGGACTTCAACGAGAAAAGAAATTTGTGACTGGGTCGTTTCAGTGAACGCTAACATTCAACCTTTATTCCTGTTTTTGTTTACATTTTTCTGACTCACTTTCCCATACAACGATAACGTTACAAATCATACGCCCATAATAACGAAAGTTTCTTGTTGTTGTAAACAAAGAATGAGGAAAGAAACGTGTATACACTGAAATCACACTATGACGTATGAATCGATGGCCGATGGCTTGGTGTGCCGTATGATGTGATGGTGTTTAGTGCAGGTCAGCGTTAGGTTCGTTTAGTTGCCTGCACTCGGTGCGCCCTACGTTTAGCGCGAATGTGTGGGCGGAGTTTGAATATTATGAGAACAAACTAACTTTTTTGGGCTTTGGGAGCACTTTCGATCATAGGAAAAATTCGCGGAGCACCAAAATCAAAGAGTCAATAAACGGGTAGATCAAAAATTAAATTGATTATTACATAACACTTTCACGGAGCACCGATTAAGAACCACTGCTCTAACTGAGGGTATGAATGAATATCGGACGCGTTAGCCTGTGGTACTAAAATCACTCGGAATAAGCAGCTTGCGTTAGTTTCACACTGTTTCTCTTGGTTTGTTTTCATCTGTCTGTTTTCCGTCAAAATACATCCGCGAGTTCTTCATGGTTCTGTATAGAGGATCCCGTCGCTCCCAATCCAATCTAACATGTTTTAGCGTTAATTACTCTCATCAACGGCAGAAGGTCGAAGGAAAACAATAAGGGAGGATAAGGGCTTGAGGGAGGTAGTGTGTGAGTGAGTGAATATGTTGAGCAAAATGCCCGTGCAATTTCGCAAATATTCGCGTAACTGTGAGACCCTCAAGCAAATCCTGAAGGAAACGCAGAATTCGCTGGATGAAATAAAGAAAAATCACTTGTTGGGCAGTGAGTTAGTTTGACTTCGACTTGAATTGCAATAAGTAACTATGTAAATAATAGAATTGCCACGATAAGTAAACACGCATCTCGTAAAACGGGGTTGCTTGACGTCTTCTGTGGTGATTTTGATCCATTGTTGGAAAAAGAGCTGTAGCGATTTGTTTCTATGCAGGTTTCGTGGAGGAAATCAACGACCAAGTGTTCAGCTCGAATTTGGCTGAATCCTTTACCAGGATTCTGGAGAGGAGTCCTGGAATTGTGGTGTTGGGCCAGAACTGCCAGGCGAAAGCTTACTTTGTTAACGTTATTTTGGATCAAACTATTCTGCCTTTGTACAGCTGCAACTGGCGATGGGTATGGCAGATTTCTTGATCTTTCTATTTTTGTACTGCAATGGTCTGTTCTGGAACTTTGATTTTTGACTTTATAATCATATTTATAACAACACTTCGAGTATGGGTATTCTGAACAAATTTGCAATTCCTGCTGTACAATGGTACAATGTAAGACCAGTTGATTATGTTCCATTTCAGATAAACATCTCCCACGGTTTTTCAACCACTATAAGATTGGCTTTGGGGCAGGAATTTGAGATAGTGGAGAAATTGAAAGCAAATGAAGGCCCTTGGTTGACCATTCCTGAAGATGATTTGCAAAGAGATGATAACGAGTCTCCTCGTGATCATTGCCCCACAGTCGAGGTAAAAATTTATCATCAACTCTTGAGAGATGGCGTTAGCATTGTGATTCCACCCGACTGTTTGGCTGACGATTTACCAGAAGTATTATCACAGAATTTGGATGATATTCTGCCTTTGATTGTGTATACGATAAATGGGCGAACTTTGAGCGACACGGTCAGTTTTTCTTCATCAATATTGCTTATTGGGGTATAAACATTTGAATGCTCTGCAGAATATCCAAGAAATTCGCATAATCAAGGAGAAGTTTCCTGACAGTGTGATTTTGTTCGTCAACATGTTGAATTGTAAACTTTACAAGAGCACCGAATCTCTGACCGAATCTGAGCAACATGGAATGGAAAATGGAGACGGAAGTACTTTAAGGATTATACACAATGATATTAAGAATCAACTTGTGCGACTAGGTAAAGTTTTTACTACGATTTCGTTGAACATTAAAAAGAAAAAGTTGATTGGTGAATTAATTTGGAATAAGATTTTGTTTTTACTCGCAGGATATTTGAGTGATATAACCGATGGCTCTGAAGGATTGTTCTCTGAACGTTCAATTGATAACAAACTGATAACTGATGATAACATTACTCCTGAATTCGTCGTGTTTGTTAGGGACGTTTTAAGAATGAACTTGTTGAAAATGTCTTCGTTACTTAGTGAGATACACAATAGTTGTTTAAGAATATTTATTTTGTCTGCTTTCGATATGGCTCGTGAAATACAAATAACTCCCCGGCGGATTCTTTACGCTCAAGACATCGAACTGAAGCTCTATAAAGCTCTCATGAAAATCGCGAGCGAGAAACAAGAGGAAATCACGAAGATCATACAGCTGACGCTTCAAGAAATGAAAGCGAATGTAGCTGAGGTCTTAGAAGACTACATTTACAAAGGTGTGTGTGTGTGTGTGTGTGTGTGTGGTGAAAACAAATAATAAATTACAAATCAACAAGCAATAACCATAGGGAGAAACTAATTAGATGTGAAAAATATTTGTAAACTGACACTATTTTTTTCCCAATAACACAGATTATGGTGATGATACAGTCCGTCCGCAATCTGCAAAAATGGCCACCATGGAACTCCACCAACTGGTGCTGCGCAAATTGAGCAACAGCGTGGCTAAACAATTGGTGCAGTCAGTCGGTTGTCTGAAAGAGAGTTTCACTGGTACTTTGCAGCGTTGCCTCGAAAGTTTAGAAAAGAACTGTCACGAATTAGAGGGTAATCTCCTCGCTTCGGATGCCGTTAAACAGATCCTAACGGCAGCCTACAACATAGATTTGAATTCTTCGACCTCCTTTTCCGTCGTACACAACTTTCTCGATCGGTTGTGGAAATTGCTGAGCAACGTGCAGATGCCTTGGACTTCTTGCTCTCAACCACAGTTCAACTATCACTGGCAAATCCAAGTGGTGACTAACATGATTGATTCTTTGAGTTCTGCCAAGTTGGCGAAAACTATATCAACGCAGGTTATTCTCTTTCTCACGTCATTCGTACAAACGTACAAAATAATTTTGCACGATTACCAATCCGTGGCCCGTAAACTATTTGGAAAACTTACGTTAAAGATTGCTTTCAGTTTCAAGAACACATCAAGTCTTCGCACGAAGCGTTTCAATCAGCGATGCGGTCATTAGAGAATCAGCTATCTGGTCAATTGGAGCAGACGGAAGAACAGCGAATCGCGATAAGGAAAAAACACGCCCCTAGATTCGCCCGCTTAGCCCTAGAAAGTACATCTCTTTGTGATCTGATCCGTTTTGGAATGCCGAAAACGCTGAGGGAAATAGGCCGGGGGCAATATGGGGTTGTGTTTGCTTGCGAATCTTGGGGAAATGTGAATCCGTGCGCTGTTAAATCTGTTGTCCCTCCGGACGATCGACATTGGAACGACCTCGCCATGGAATTTTACTACACAAGGTTTGTCTTTCTCTCTGCATGAAGTATAGGTAATATAAAATCAACGATAAACATGCAGAATCATTGAAAGTTTCTGTTAAATTTGGTGAAATGAGTGAAAATTCTATTGTTTCAAGGACGATTCCCGAACACCCAAGAATTGTGAAGCTGAGAGGTTCTGTGATAGATAACACATATGGCGGTGGGAATTCAGCTGCTGTCTTATTGATAATGGAGAAAATGCGAAGAGATCTGTATTGTGGACTCCGACTCGGGTTATCTTGGGTTAAAAGGCTTCAGATAGCTATTGATGTCGTCGAGGGCATCAGGTATCTCCATTCGCAAGGTCTAGTCCACAGGGACATAAAACTGAAGAACGTTCTGGTAGGTGGATTTCATTGTAAACCAATCTTTGCTGTTTCAATTGGTTCCCCATCGATGAAATCGACTTTATAAACATAACCTTGGTTTCCAAATTTCCCGTCTTCCAGCATTACGAACAATAAAAACGTGATGTGACATTCTCAAGTGATCTAGCATTCGTATTTTCTTCTATTTGAAGCTGGACGGTGACGACAGAGCGAAATTAACAGATTTCGGATTCTGCATCCCCGAGGCTATGATGTCCGGTAGCATTGTGGGAACCCCCATACATATGGCACCAGAATTGCTCTCTGGCCGTTACGATTCGAGCGTTGATGTTTACGCTTTTGGAATTCTCTTCTGGTACATTTGTGCAGGCCAAACTCGTCTTCCTAATCATTTCGAAGGTTTCCACAATAAAGAGCAACTTTGGACACACGTGAGGAAAGGTATTAACCAATTATGTCTACTTATACCTATTTGTATAGCCACCTATTAGCGCAAGCGCAATGTAAAAATCACATTCTAAATTGTCGAACGGTTCTATAGTAGAATCATAAGAATTCCGCCTACTCTAATTTAGGTACGCGTCCGGAGTGCCTGACTCACTTCAATGATGCATGTTGGAACCTGATGGAACAATGTTGGGCGGCTGAACCTTCGGACCGTCCACTCTTGGGATATGTACAACCGCAACTGGAAGCTATTCAGAAAAATGCGATTGCGAGTGAATGCGAAGGCAAGTTAACTGTTAACAATAATTATAGTCACAGTCCTCCATCACCGCCAGCTTTTGCACGCTTTAACACTTCTTCCACAGGAAGATACGAAGTATGTGAACTAATCGAGTTCAGAAACTATTAGACTTGCTTAGGATAATTGATGCAACTCCAGTGATATAAAGGCTGTTTTGGTATTCGTAGTAGAAATTATTTCTAATTGAATTCGATACTCCTAGCACAATTTAACATTATTTCCACAAATGTACACAAGTATAGGAAAAAAAATATATATATATATAACATATATTCGATCTCAAGCATCAAATATTCTAGGTGCAAATCAAAATTTATTCTGCTAGAAGCTGTATTTATTTAAAAGTTTAAACAAAGAAATATACAAGAGAATTGAAATGCGTCTTATTTTCCCAAAGAAAAGCTCCCCTATAGTGGCGAATCCAGATTGAGGAATCTACACAGCTTCTATCAGAATTGCAATATGCTAGAACTATAAACTACACTGTATCGTTTCGACTGAAATTGTTATAGTGCAGAAATAAATTATATTGGTAAAAAATACTCTACTATGTAGAAGCGCAAAAAAATAATGTAGGTTTTTATTTCACCAAATCATTAACTAACACAACCATCATTCATCTCTCCTTGAGACATTCTGATTTCGTGATTTTTCCAGATACCTGAGGTGCGGGTCGAGATGAAATAAAACCGTGTACATTTTTGTAATATATATATATGTTTTATTTTTATAGTTCATTTATTTATACAAACAAGTGGGAATACTATCGTTATAAAGTTTTTTTTTACAATGATTTAATATAATAAAAAGTATTGCTATTAAAAAAACTATAGTGGTATTTTCAAAACTAAAGGAGATTTCGATTCCAGGAATGTTGTTGCTACGAGAGAAACTCAGTCTTATAAAATTCAATTGTCACCATTGTAAGTTCTACCTCTGCCTTAAGTAGATAGTTTTGGACGTCTTTTCTTAAAGAGATACGGTGGATAATTGCAGAATTTAGGACAGAATTATTCGAAGAAATTATGGTTGATTATAAGGCGGGTTTTTTCTTATCAGAGCATTTTCGTTCTGTTTTGAGGTATTTCGGATACGCGATCAGACATGCAATCAACACCCATAGATCCTTGAAGCAGATTCGAAATGCAATTACTGCTGTATTCGAGATGAATTTGGAATGCATCCGTTTAATCGGTTTGGAAAAATGATTTCCTATAACTTTCGTAACTGCTCAACAGTATAACTTTTTCAGTCGTCTTGCAACATATTTGAATGGTCATTGCTCAAGGTTTGGTGCGATTGTGAGCGTAACGGATAAACCAGATTCTTTGATTAAATTTACTATATCACCATGGCTGAAATGCATTATATCGATGTGGTTGACGGCGACTATGTAGTCGCCAACTCTAAGGCGTCCGCATCTTTCCGCTGGACTGTCTTCTATCAAACGGCCTGCAAAATTTGATTGAAGTTCTCAATGTGTAAATGGTTACGTTTACATGATGTACTGAATAATGAGCAACAACTACTCATTGTCCTACAACAAATGAGCAAATTGAATTTGTAACTGACCAAGAACAAATGAATGAAAATTTTTTCTACAAGTAATAGATAGATATTGGCAAGAATATAAAAAAGAAAGAATCTTTTGCCCTCACCAATTGTAGATCCGACTTTACTGACTGAAGAAATGATGACGAAACCAAAACCTTCGTTCTCGTTGCGGTGCACAACGACATCGTAAGTTTGGCCATGGTGGGTGGCTGTGGGAGTATGAGAGCCGGATGGGGGCAAATATTCGTTGACGGGAATGTTCCCGTGGCCTGGTGAGAATGAACCGGAGCCGGAGCCAGAGCCAGCCATGGGTTGGTAGATTCGCCTCCGCAAAACTAAATTCACTTGACCCCGACTCGCGGCTGCGTTCATCAGTTGGACGACTTGCCGGTGAGATGCTTTTAGAACTGAATAGCCATCCACACTTACGATTTCGTCGCTGGATCTTATTCGGCCGTCTAAGTCTGCTGCGCCGCCTGCTACTATGTGTCCAACCGCAACCTAATTCCGATTAAGAGTTTTAAAAGTCCATTGTGCAGTAAGAATGAGAGTGAGATGGGATTATGTTTGCTGAAATGCAGGACTAACCTGTGATCTATCTTCGATTCCTCCAACTATCCTGAATCCGAATCCGGTTTCCTGTCTGTGCAATATGATGTTCATTTCGATGTAGTCGGGGCTCTGTTGTGAAACTGGCCACCATTCCGTCATATTCTTTCCTATGTTATTCTCGTACGGCATGGTACCTCCAGTTAGAGACCTCTGGTTTTGGCAATTGTAACAAAGGCAGTCGAATCTATGTGCTATAGGCATGTACAAACAATATTTAGGATCCATGGCGGGCGGGAACTCCATTGCACTCTTACTTTGCACTAGGTTAGTGATTTCCAATTCCTCCTCATCATGATTGTCTATTAGGGACAAACGCAATCTCGACCTGTCTGCAGAGTATGTTTCGTTTTTGTAGAACATTTCGTGACTGTTGGAGTTGAAGTCTTTAACTGGAGTTTTGCTTATGTTTCTTGTGTCGACGATGGGCGTTTTTGGTCTAGCAGGCAGAACCTCGCGTTGCTGAGTACTGTAAATGTCGGCGGTAGGAGTCTTGCTGCGAAAAGCGCTCGAAATATCCTTACTCCCGAAACGGTTGTCTAGTTTTCGCGGTTTACTTCTCAAACTGTTCGGTTTAGAGGTGAAGCCCCTCTGCACGCAAATTGTGGCTTCGCTATTGTACGGACAATTCTTAAGCACTAGAACCACATCGTCGTGAGACATGTTCTGCAAGCAGATTTCGTTTATTTCCAACAGGATGTCTCCTTCCATTAGATTTTTGCACCGTTGCCGATCAAGTATTTTCTTCACTCGCTGGCCGCAAGCGCTGTCAGCTATAGTGAATCCGAATCCTAGATGACCCTTGACAATCCTAACTCGCACTTCCACTTTTCCCACCGTCATACTGTTGATTCCTTTGAGCAAATCGTCTATGTCGTTCCCTGCTTCCAGTGCACTGTTTTCTTCTCTAGAAAACTCGTCTCCTTCTAGGAAGTTATAGTTGGAATCCAAATTTCCTAGGGGCTTCTCGTTTCCGACAGTTTCTACATGCGAATCGACTGCTATTGTGGTTACCACTTCCGTATTTGGGTCGTTAGGGTCGAAAGGTAGAGGGTACCCCCTACACACTTCCAACATAACCGTAGACCCCACGCTTATAGACTGAAATAGGCGGACAATTTGATTGTGTGTGTATCCCAGAACGCACTTGTCATTGACGAAAACGATCACATCCCCCATTTGGAGTTTACCGTCCAACCAAGCGGGACCTTTGGGAACGACAGACTTGATTTGTAGGAACTCGTCCACTCCGTCGTCACCACCGACTATCGTGAACCCCAAGCCTCGAGACGATTTCACTAGGGAAGTTTGGAACCTCTGGCCGCAAAGTTCTGCCGGGTCTTTGGTGAAAGAAGCGCGGCTTATCCGAGCGGAATTCTGCGAAGCGGCCCTTTTTGCTTGGATAACGGGGTTCTCGTATTGCGTTCTCCTGTTCACATGGTCGATAAAATAGGTGCCGTATTGCGGGTCCGTTATCTTTTCCCAACCGTACGGAAGCTCATCGTCCAAACAGTCTTCCAGGGATTTCTTTTGGAACTTGGAGAGACGCGGATCCAACCAGTGGGATGTGCCGTTCGAGTGACTGACAATGGTTTTCCTATATTAGTCACAACAACAACAACAACAACAACAACTCTTCGCAACAACAAACATTAGCTAACTAACTCTTACACATGTCTAACTTTCATCAAATTTGAACCCCCCTCCACCTGGAGAACGGATCGACACCAATAATTCAATTTGTGAAATTTTATATAAGACCTATTAGCAATAAGGCATCGATATGTGGTGCAGTATTAGACCTAAGTAGTGAACACTCACTTGATGAAATACATTTCTCCACTTTCCGTGTACGCCTTCTCCCATTTAGGGGGTAACGGCCCCAAGGAATCCCCATCATCCCCAGCATTTCCATTTCCATTCCCATTTCCGTAGCTTTTCTCGTCCTCGAAGTATGGTGACACCGAATTCTGTTCGTGAGAGTTCCCTTCAGCCGTCTCCACTCTCAAAGGCGTCGACAGTGAGCTCTTGTCACTCTTGTGACTCATTTTAGAATCACCAACCCCCGCCGCCCATAAGCACTCAACTCATATCCACAGCCTTGTGCAATTTGTACGGCGAGAACGCACTGGCTTTTACCCTACTTAATATCACGAATGAGGAATACCGATTCCCCAGTTGAGCTAATGCCCAATAGCTCGGCGGCGAAATGAAAACAAAACACACCGAAATTTGGGTTAGACTTGCAACTCCGTCAAACTCTGCACTACGCGACACAACCAAAACGGGACGGGTTCAAAACGACAACTTACGACAGGACGATAGGATGCCTCGCATAGGAAACAGCGAAACAAACAAAAACAAAATGCTGCAGACGAACTCAACGAGTAAAAGTCGCGGCTACATTCCACCTGAAGTTTCGTCTTCTTTTCCCCAAATAAAGTCGCCCAGACGAGTTGCACTCCGATTGCAGCTAGCCAGATGATTCACTACATTCTCATTCTCATTCTCGAGCCTCGAACGTTTTGTGGACTGTGGGCTGTTGATGTTGGTGCGAACCACAGATCAGTTCGATGTCGGGCGATCTGCAGCAGCTGCAGCACAAACTTCACGAATCGAATTAATATCATCGGAGAACACAACATAGAACCAAAGAATAAAGCGTCGATAGAACTACAATTCTTTCCTCTCTAGATAGAATGCTCTCTCGCATGCATGTACGTTGCCGGAGTTGCATAACTTGACGACGCACAGCCGACTCGCCCACCACCAGAGGCAGCACCTGCTTACAGTTTTACCTCGTGCTCCATCTATTTTGTGAATTCTGCATTTGAACTGAATAGGTTGCTATTTTATCGGAAATTCTCCTTTTAAACTATTTTTGGCGAAGGAATATTTGAAACTACAACAAACTCACTGATTCTGGTGGGTAACATTATATCTCTGCGTTCTATAATAAACCATAGTGATTTTCGTGAAAAAAGTTACACTTGTGTTTGATAATGATCTCCATGATTCCGATGGAAAACATGTTTGTGTTTGATAACAATAACAATGGTTCCGGTGGAGTGGAGGAACTAGACTAACGGCGGACCAAGAACGCGCCATAAAGATCGGGTTTGAAAGTTGCGGTCGCTTTCACTTTCGTTTTCCACCAAAATCATTGGATTTGTTATCGAACACTGAGATAAACGTATTTACATTTATCGCATCGAATATACCTATGTGCATAAAGGTCTTGTATATGCTCTCCTCTCATTTCTCGGTATTCGGTATCCATAAATGGCACCCGATACCTATAGGTACCTACTCTCTGGTTCGGTGTGACGCGACGGCGAGTCATAAAATACATACATACGTGTACATATGTATTTGGAAATAAATTATTGTCGAAAAAGTTGGCTATTGTTATTATACGGGACATGCTTGTTATGGCTACCATGGAGTTAAATATACATACATGTACAGTGGAACCGATTCGCTTTAAAAGAGTATAAAAGCGCAATATACTCTTTTAAAGTTAGTTTTCAATAGTTTAATACAACATTGTTTTAAAGGTATCACAATAAAAAAGGGACAAAGGGATGGATGGAGTAGAAATAAATATGGAAGAGCATAAGCGAGCATGGAAGTTTGATGGGTAAGCAAGCATGCAAGCAAACAAGCAGGCAAGAGACAAGAACGGGCGGACCAGCGGAGCAGTCGACGTTGATGCGGCGGTAGCGTGTGAAATCGACGTATCTTCGCCGGTTGCAACGCTGGGCGGTTGTACGTCACGTAGTTCGTTATAACCTAACATTTCCCCGAAATGCGTCATTCAGGGGCGTGAGGCAGCCCTTGGAGGGCAGTTTGTCGGGACATTGGGCGGGTGTAAAATACATTTAGAACGGAATGCAGCGGTTCGGAGGTGTTTACTGGGGAATTGGTGGACGAAAGTGGCGTCAAAGGCAAAGGCAAAGGCAGGATTCTCGTTCCGATTCCAGCTTACGCTTACGCTCTCTTCCGTAATCACGGCCACAGCCATAGCCATAGCAATCGATGAGAAAGAAAGAGGGGGCCCGGGACAGAGACAGGAACAATGTAAAGTTGAGTCGGTTGAGTCGCTTGTAGAGAAAAGCGAGCTCCACAAGCTCCGAAGAAAAAACGTACAGTGAGCTTCGCCATGGGTATTTGCGTGCGGAAAAAGGTTTTCGAGGTTTAGTGCGACATGAGTGGTGCGTTGTGCGTTGTGAAAACTTTCCCCTCGGATTTTACCAAGAGCTAATGTTTGAGATATTGCACTATTGGACTTGAAGGTGTTAGTTGCCCAGTTTACCCAGGTAAATAGCTCTTCCCGTCGCTGCTCCACCGACTATCTCATCGTATGACCGTATTCTGCGACCATCAATTCGTTTGCAATTTCTCCTCGTATGCCGTATGCCGTATTTCGCATTTCCACGAGCCGGCGCCGCGCTTTTTACGTTTTACTGCGCCCCATTATCTGTTGAAAAGGGTAAAGAGTCGATCTTGCATCCAATGTTCCTGAATATATATCTTCGACCATCCCAACTCCTTTTAGAGTTCCGCTTTACTTTCATCGCACACGTTTATCGTCGTGGAAACAGTAGAATTCGATCGTTTTGAGCAAAAAATGCTAATGACTGTTCCTGGACTCAAATGCAATTACTTATTTGATTGAATATGGTGGAATGGAGGATCGTGTTGCATCGCTCAAAGGAGGCAACGAAATCTCCAAATCAATCGAATCGGTCTCATAACATAAGTCGAATGCGAAAAACCGTCGGAAAAAAAACAACTCAAATGGGATTCTATTTTTGGTTTCAATCGCTTCCTGCGTTCGAAAGTCATTTCTCGAATGATTGTTGGCAATACGAAGCCAATCCTACCTACACATACACCTCGTTTTGAACATTGATTGGGATTGGGAATGGTGAAGGCGGCTTTTTCATTTTTTTGGCCGTCCTTCTCAAAAAAAAATGGGAAATTTGTCATAAAGGTTGATCGTTTGTTTTCAGCGAAAAGACTCACCTCACTTGTTTGAAGCTTTATGTTAATTAATCAGTAGCTCCTTAATACATATACACCGCCCCTGCCCTTTTTCAACAAGGCGTTTGGATTATCGCGTTGCTCAGGCTCAATTCAATTTTCATTTTCCTTCATTTCCCAATCAATTTTAATAATTTGACAGTTCAGCGGAATTTCGTACTTGCTTCATTCGATTGTTTAATTTAGGAGGATTGTTGTTTTTTTGTCTATTTATTCTTACATTTGCTTCGTTTTCATTTCTGCGTAAAGCCCACGTGTAAATGCATTCCGTATACTAGTCTCATCGATAGTTTCCCCATTTTAATTGTTTTACTATTTCATATTCTGTCTTATTTTAGAAACAATGAGGAAAAAATTGGGCAGTATATGACACAAAAACAACCGCCGGCAATGATGATGGTACAAGTGATAAAGTAAAGGGCGTTCGGGAACCCTGGACGTTGTCACTTTTTTGTGCTCGTGGCAACCTTTGAGGGTCAGCACACCATCCCCCGCCCTTTGCAACAACTATAAAGAAAACCAAGAGGACGTCAACGAATCCACGACGCAAGATTGACGTGTTCGTGGAGTGTTGTCGTACCTGAATTCACATACACACACACACACATACACACACACACACATACACATACACACACAAATATTCATACACAAACACACATACATACACATACAAGACATACAGGTTGACAACACATACACACAGCAACACTTTACTATGTAATTGCTGAGAATGACTACTAAAGAGAGTAAAAGAATAGAGCTGAATAATTTACATGGAGCTCAGGTCAGTAAGCAAGAGAAGTTCGAGTTCGTAGTTCCACCAGATGCGCCCGTCTTTTGCCCTTCGGATGTCGAGTTCCAGGATCCCCTAGCCTATATCGATAAGATCAGGCCGATCGCCGAGCAGAGTGGAATATGTAAAATCAAGCCTCCCGCTGTAAGTGCCAACTCCGCGCCAATACCGCACGCCTACCTTACCAGAGTGTGTTTTGTAGAACTGGCAACCCCCCTTTGCCGTCGACGTGGACAAATTGAAATTCACCCCCCGAATACAACGACTGAATGAGCTCGAAGCGAAAACTCGGATAAAACTCAATTTTCTGGATCAGATAGCCAAATTCTGGGAATTGCAAGGATCTTCCCTGAAAATTCCTATGGTAGAGAAGAGAGCCTTAGACTTGTACACACTCCACAGACTTGTCCATAACGAAGGTAATGCTGTCAATAGCGGCGGATCTAGAGTAGTGTAGGTCTTGATGCTGGATTGAAAAATCTCATTTTGTTAGACTATTATGGTAGAAGAAATAATGTGTATTAGCAATTAAAAGTATGTACCGGCCTTCAATTTTTCTGCCATGTATAGCCAAATGAGGGGTATAATCTAGGGAAATGTTATATCAAGGGGTACACAAACGAAAGAAGGTTGGGAACCACTACTTTAGATAATTATAATACATCACAAATAATATTTATTATAGTACAATACAACAATCTACTTTTTTGTAATATCTTTTTGAACAGTATAATTCCTATTTTATTGGTTATACCCTACAAAACGTTAATTCAACCTCTAAAGCGGTGGCATCACCTGCACGCACTATTCAAGTAACGGCACTAAAAACTGTTTATTGTGTTGGAAAACATTGCGGTAGTGTCTTAACCCTGCAGTATTTGTGTAACATGCGTAGCATCGACAAGACGATAAACAAATACTGTTCAATTGGTGGTGGGCGTTAACTGAACTGCAGGATTAACCGAAGGAGAACAACCACCTTCCATGAAACTAACAAAACAACCCGTCAACAAAGTGAACAGCAAAATGCATACCCGTGTGCAAATTTATTTGCAGGTGGTTTCAATATTGTTTCCAAAGATAGAAAATGGTCGAAAATCGCAACATGCATGGGTTATCCCCACGGAAAGGGCCTGGGCACCATTTTAAAGACACACTACGAGAGGCTGCTCTATCCTTTCGAAATATTCTGCAGCGAGAAAGCTGCCAAAGGTGTAAGTGCCCTTTTGCTCTGTATTCGCAGAGAGGAACCTATTCAACTCTCTCTCTCTACGCACGGATATCATTTCACTAGTAGGAGCGTATCGGCTGACGGAGATGCCCTTCGTCAGTGCCCGTCTCTTGAACAGCATTCATGATTTTCTATGTACACATTATGATGAAACTCGTTGCGAGGAAGTATACTCAAATGAATTCTTTGTCAAGTCTTCCGACCAAGATGGTTCCCCGGTCAAGACGGAAAATGACGATAAAAAAATTGACATCAAGCAAGAAGATGGAAACGTAAGAATAGAGAAAATTCTCCCTTCCCCAGCTAAGAAGCATCACGGTTGTAGACGTAAAAGAGAATTGGAAGTTCGGACCTTAAAAGAAGTAAGAAACAGCGTGGGGAATGCACATAGAAGATAGCTTTTTTTCAACACTCACATTCATTTCAAAGCGCAACATCTCTAAATGTCCTAGTTTGTCTGCCTGAAAATGTCCATTAGTCGTACTAAAATTTCCCGAATCACTTCCAAATCTCCTAATTTCTTAGCTTATTTCTAATTTTATTTGTGTACGCCATGATTTTCGCACGCATACAGTTCACCCCTTAACGGATCATTTGTATAATCATTCAATTGTCTCGAGCCTCCTGCACGTTAAGAGGTTGAAAAGTATTTCTTTAGCGAAACAATTTTTTGTTGTTTGTTTTCGGAAAAATTGACCCTTTATTAATATCCGAACTTGGTTCGAAATGGATTTCTTTAAATGTGTGTAACTGTCCAATGCAGTCCCTCGTCCGAACAGGTCCTTCCATCCAAAGTGGTCCCATGGTCCTTTAAAGTGGGGGTTTTCCTGCATCGTTTTGCTCTTAACCAGCTTGAAGCATTAAAGAAGAAGATAGCTCCGATTTAGTAGTATTATAATTTGGCTCGAGCGTCCGAACTACATTTTACCCATTACTTGCAGACGAGAACTGAAATCAAGAAAGAGGATGACGATTCACAAGAAAGCGCCGACAACAAAGAACTTAAAAGGCTTCAATTTTATGGAGCAGGCCCCAAGATGGCCGGATATAATATCGAAAGAAAGGAAGAGAAAACTCGTGGGAAGATTCTCAGTTTTGATTTTGACCCTGTAAGCCCTTCTCTCCTCTTCTTGGCCCGAACATAACTTGGTTTCGTCTTGAATTGTACACACTTTTGGTTTGTTCACACATTTCTGGGTTTAGTTGGTTTCTTCCGTTTCCCGTTTTATTCGGCTAAATTTGCATTTTTCCATTTTTTTTGCTCCTATTTTCGGTTATTTCCGCTACTTTGTGGTTCTTACACTATTTTCTACACATTTATGGCTTTGTATAAACCTTCAGCCTCCTTGTAGATTATTGGGGTACACTTATTTGGATTTTGTTGAACTGAAATGTATTTTAGGGGCAGTGCGGTTTATTCCATGCTAATGTTGGATTTTTTTCATACATTAGATTGTTCACACTTACTTTTTTCTCCGATTTTCAACTAATCTTTTGACTGTTGAAATGATACCCAATATTTGACTATTTAAAAAGTTTTTTATTTGCTTTAATCCCCAGCTATTAGTCACATAATCGCTTATTGAAAATTCATGTGGAAATTTTGTATTTCAGCTGGCGAAGTATGTTTGCCACAATTGCAGTCGCGGCGACGCCGAAGAATACATGTTACTCTGTGACGGTTGTGACGACAGCTATCACACTTTTTGCCTATTACCACCGTTAGCTGAAATACCAAAGGGTGATTGGTGTTGTCCTAAATGCGTCGCCGAAGAAGTGTCCAAACCAACCGAAGCGTTTGGCTTCGAACAGGCACAACGTGAATATACTTTACAGCAGTTTGGTGAGATGGCTGATCAGTTCAAGAGCGAATATTTCAACATGCCAGTACATGTAAGCATCAATACATGTATAATATATAAATGTATTAGTTTTGCTAGACATATTTCTATATATTAAGATTGTATAGTAATAATCCTGTTAATTTGCGACTTTTGCATTTCGCTCTATTATTTTGTAGTGCCCTCTGTAGTAAGTATGTCTTTGAGTGATGTGCGAATTCAGTGCATGTAAACTCGCGTATTGATTTGTTCGGCGGATATAAGTTTCCTTTATTTGCATTAATTATGAATTCATCTTGACTCTTTGAATGCAGGTGTTAGCGGTATTTGTGCAGAATGTGCCACGTGTGTTCTCTTCAGAGTAGCTTGTGGTAATCGTTTTGGACGTTTGAGCTTGACTCATACGAATAGCTCATATGAATATGTGGCTCCTTAAACTTTTCACGTTCAGAACCTAATTGAACCTCCATTCACTCGGAGTGAATCTAATCTAATCTAATCTAGCAAAAATACTGACCAAATGTTAAATTTTGTTTCCGAAGTTGGTTCCCACACAAACTGTCGAAAAGGAATTTTGGCGAATTGTGTCCTCGATAGACGAAGACGTGACAGTCGAATACGGAGCTGACTTGCACACAATGGATCACGGGTCCGGATTCCCCACAAAAGACTCCCTCAATTTGTTTCCGGCCGACCAAGAGTACGCCTATTCCGGATGGAACTTGAACAACCTCCCAGTTCTGGAAGGTTCTGTTCTGGGCTACATAAACGCAGATATCTCGGGAATGAAAGTGCCTTGGATGTATGTCGGTATGTGCTTCGCAACGTTCTGTTGGCACAACGAAGACCACTGGAGCTATTCCATCAACTATCTGCACTGGGGAGAGCCGAAAACTTGGTACGGGGTTCCCGGATCTAAGGCGGAAATGTTCGAAGAAACTATGAAAAGCGCAGCACCTGAGCTCTTCCAATCGCAGCCCGATTTGCTACACCAATTGGTGACGATCATGAACCCCAACATACTGATGAATGCAGGTGTTCCTGTGTATCGGACTGATCAGCATGCTGGGGAATTTGTGGTCACCTTTCCTAGAGCTTATCACGCTGGCTTCAATCAAGGGTGAGCGAATTACCATAATCTTTCTGTGCGCAATAGGAAATGTCAATCTGAATATTTTAGCTTCAGATTAGTAGATATGTGTCAGAATAGAGAATTACCTCTCGTAATAAATGTTTCCCCTGTTCCAGGTATAACTTTGCTGAAGCAGTGAATTTCGCTCCAGCTGATTGGGTTGCGATGGGAAGAGAATGTGTGCTCCATTATTCACAACTTCGCCGCTTCTGTGTATTTTCTCATGACGAATTGATATGCAAGATGGCTACGAATACGGACAAATTGGATTTGACAGTTGCAGCAGCAACCTACCAAGATATGTTGAGGATGGTCGAAACTGAGAAGAAGTTGCGAAAATCACTCCTAGATTGGGTAAGGTTTTTGAATGTTCATCATGTACGTACGCAACAGTATACCTGCTCTATAGTAAAAAGTAACTTGAGCGAAATTGAACGATCAGCTTTGCGCTTAATGTGCGATATGCGGTAATTATTATTATTAAAGTGTCGTTTGAGACTAAACAACACGACATAAGGGAATTAAAGCAAAAAGTTGAAAGGTGCTTTTGTTTAGGGCGTGACAAATGCAGAACGTGAAGCCTTCGAACTCCTTCCTGATGACGAGCGCCAGTGCGAAGTGTGCAAAACCACTTGCTTTATGTCCGCGATGACCTGTTCGTGCGCTTCGGACGTTCTGGTCTGTCTGCGGCACTACAACTCGTTGTGCAAGTGCCCTCCGCAAAAGCGAACTCTAAGGTACCGATACACCTTAGACGAGCTTTTGCCGCTCCTGCGTAATTTGAAGAGCAAGGCGGAATCTTTCGATAAGTGGGTGGATAAAGTGAAAGATGCGCTGGATCCTAGCACCCCTAAGAGTCTCGATTTGCCCGAATTGAAGGCGCTTCTGGCGGAAGCGGACGGAAAGAACTTCCCCAAGTCCGATTTGATACAGACGTTGGCGAACGCCATCGAGGACGCGGAGAAATGCGCAAGCGTCATAAAACAGTTAGACTTGAATAAAATGAGGACGAGGACGAGGAACTCGAACGATAACAAGAGTAAGTTGACATACGAAGAGCTGACGCTTTTCTGTGAGGAAATCGATAGTTTGGCTTGCGTTCTGGAAGAAGAGAGGATCATTAAGGATTTGCTGGACAGGACTTTGAATTTCGAGAGGGAAAGCAAACGGCTTCTGGAGCTTCCGCTGAAGGATTGCAACATCGCAGAGTTGGAAAGTTGTTTGGAGGAATGCGACAACCTCTGCATAGACTTGCCTTCTTTGACGCCTTTGAGCGAACGGCTGCAACAGTTGAAGTGGTTGCAGGATGTCGAGGACGCTCACGATAGAGCTGACGTGCCGGACGTCGAGTGTTTGAAAAGTTTACTCGAGTCAGGATTGCACCTTCCCAGCGATAATGAGGTGGTTAAGGTGTTGAACGAGGTCCAGAGTTTGATAAGTGAGGCCGAAGATTGGGAGTACAGAGCTCAAGTCCTCATCGGCAAGAAGAGTGGACAAGAAATTGTCGGTGAAGGGGAGAAAATGTTGAAAGAAGCGAAAAAGATCAAAGTCTTCTTGCCTACCGAGAACGTTCTGGAGAACAGCGTGGTGAGTGCCAAAGAGTGGTTCGAAGTATTGAACAGCATGAACGCTCTGGAATTTTATCCGTATTTGAGCGCAGTTGAGGATTTAGTCAAGAAGAGTCGCAATTTCCTTTTTCAAATCGAAGAAATCGACCGTCTGAAGTCGTTCATTTCTGCTGCTCACGCCTGGAAGGAGAAAACGAGCCGAACGTTTCTGCGCAAAAACTCCGCTGTAACCTTAATGGAAGCTCTGTGGCCTCGACTCAACCTGATGACAAACAAAACGCGCAAAAAAAACCAAGACGAAGAGAACGGCATGAAAATCAGCGAAAACATGGATCCGGCTGCAGTCGTGGCGGCCTTCAAAGATGCAGAGGATCGAGAAATGCGCGCCATCCAATCGGTCCGCAATGGAAATTCTGTGAAAATACTCGATCCCATGAGCGCCTCTGTTTTCTGCATTTGCCAGAAAGGAGCGTCCGGATTGATGATGCAGTGCGAACTGTGCAAAGACTGGTTCCACTCGCATTGCGTGCAACTTCCAAAAATAGCTCAAATCAAGGTTAAAGGCAGCTTGTCCAACATGGCTTTGCATTTGGGATATAAAGACAGCAAGTTCCTTTGTCAGAATTGCTTTAGAACACGACGCCCGCGCTTAGAATCGATCTTGAGCTTACTGATGTCCCTGCAAAAACTGCACACGCGCTTACCGGAAGGGGAGGCGCTGCAATGTCTGACGGAACGCGCGATGAATTGGCAGGACCGAGCCAGACAACTCTTGCAGACACCCGAAATGGAAACTGCTTTTGGGAAAGTCAGCTTGATTGTGCAGAAATTCAACGAAGCGGCTGTGCGGACCAAGTCGGAGAAGATAGTCAGCAGCGAGTTGCAGAAGGCGGCGAAGAATCCCGATTTGCATCAACACGTGCAAGAGATCACGCCTCTCAGCGGAATCAACGACGAAGCTACTTACTTAGACGACAGTTACTACAAAGACGAAACGGCCGACGAACACGCCTATTCTCTGCACATCTCCAAGTACGAGGAAGGAGAGTGCCAAGTGCACTTGAGCACCCATCTGCAACAACAATTGGAAGAGTTGGTTCTCGAAGGCGACTTGTTGGAGGTTTCCCTGGACGAAACGCAGCATCTTTGGCAACTGCTACAAGTCAGCCGAGATGCAGATTCCGATTACCTTGTTGATTTCGACGTGAGTAACGAGACTTTTGTTTTTCATTTGAAAAGTCTCTCTCTCTCTCCCCCTACCTCCCTCCCCCCTCCCTTTCTCTCTCTCCCCACTCTGCTTTATGCTGTCGTGAATATTTCCACTTTCTTAATCTCTGTGCAATTACTGTTTATCTAGATGCCTTTATAGTGTATATAATTACATAATTAATACATGAGTAAGGAACATTTTTCTTTCATTCAGAATTCTCTCTGCTAATGTGCACACTTCGCTATTTAACCTCCCCTCGTCGCAGTTAATAGATGTCTACATAATATGTATAATGCCAATACGTGAGTAACGAACATTTTTCTTCCCAACGAAAAGTCACCCGGCAGTCTCTTTTCGTATACATTTCGCCATACCTACCCTCTTTTCTATCGCATCGCTGCCTACCTATCACTCAACAATAGGTTCGATGGCGGCACTCACGGAGTCAGTTCAGAATCAGAAAGCATGGGAAGTACCTAATTTCAACGCTAAAACGTACTATTGCGCATACGTTCTTATTTCCAACTGGTTCTCAACTGGCTCCTCAAACAGAGCTAATATGAAGAAGTAAAATGCTCTAGGGACTTTTAACCACAACGCGAATATTATTTATCCTTCGTCCTCCATGTTCAGGTTTCCCCGAAAGCAAGTCCCGCCCGCAAAGGTCGCAAACGGCGGCCAGCGGATCAAATCGGCGATCAAAACGGAATGAAGCAAGTTAAAGGGGAGCCGAACCGCAAAGTGCGACAACGGAAAGTGAAGGATACCAAAGAACCAGGCGCCAAAAGGCAGGAGAAACGCAAATCGCATGGTCGCCACTCCCAGAACTCGGAAGACGAAGATACAGAGGACGCTTGTGCGGCGTCCGCTTGTCTCCAGCCGACCGGAGAAAACGTCGATTGGGTTCAATGTGACGGAGGCTGCGAGTTGTGGTTCCACATGGCTTGTGTTGGCCTGTCGGCCAAAGACATTAACGAGGATGAGGATTACATTTGTAAGGAGTGTTCGCGGAGCAATTGCAAGTCGCCACTGATTGAAGGCTCTCTGCCCGATTTTCTGCAGCCTTGCACGTCGCGCGACAACTTTCTCTAACTCTCGGGCCGGTGTGAAGGTGTGAATTTCCTGTAGGAGGTGAGAGAGGGGGGGGGGGGACTCTTCATCGAACACAAATGAGCGTTCACTCGGCGTTCGAGCGACAAACTTTCATTGTCGACATAAAAATGATTTGTGATAATTTTAGCGATTAGAGTGTATAAATATCCAATTAGGTGTAGCGATTTTAATCTATTTTTTTTTCAATTGTTTTACGAGTCGTGTCATTTAACAAGAACGCTATTCTTTGGATACGAACATAATGTGTGCTTTCGTTCATTCATAATTTTACACGAGCGCACATTTGTTCGGTTTTCCTAACTGCGCGCCGCATTTTCCTCCAACAGGATGGTCCACAAGGTCCAATAGAAAATGCAATATCATTTAATCGCAAAGCAGCAATTTCATTTTTTTTGCTCGATTAGGTTTTCAATCAATTTTATATTTTGTCCATTTTCACGTTTCTAGGATATACTCGATTTTTTTTGTAATTTTAAATTTCTAATTTTCCGCCATGAAATTTATTTTTTTTTTCCATAACGACGGTTCAACAAACAATCTGCACATCACACTTCACTCGAAAATGACATTCCAAATTTCAATGTCAGTTCATTGACTCCACTTTCAATTGAATCTTAATTATATCATTTTGTTGAATCGCCGCCTGGAGTTCTTGTTATGTTTACAAACTAGCACACTCAATTCTTTCGTCCACTGAATTAGTTGAAAAAAAATGGTGAAATTAGCGATTGAATCAGCTAAACTGTATTTGTCCAACTAATTAGTTAAAATAAAGTGGATTTGTGTCGATCGTTCGTCCTGTATTCTCAAATTCATGTTATTTGTGAGGTGATTTGTAATTATTTGTGCCTGACAAAGGTTTTTAATTATTTATCGTAAATTTATCCGCCCTATTCCTGGCCTATCGTTGAAGACTACTTCACCCATAGGCACGTATGTAAATGTATTTCACGCTCCTTCCATCAAAACTCCATCTCATCCCGAAAAATCGCCAGTTTCCCGATTAACCCCATCGTTGTATATTTTTAGATTTCCCGTGAACATACACATCCCGCAGAGCTTTCATTTTCTTCCGTAATTTATTTTGATGTAGAATAACAGAAAAATGGATTCGCTGTACAATAATTGACATAATTAGTATTATTGTCGCATTTTTTTTAAATCCCTAAAACAATTTTATTCGACATGGATTCATGTTTTTAATTATAGATTGTAGAATTATTTGTATCAACTACCAACTAGTTCCATATAAATATACATATTTTGAAAAGTGGAATTTTTTCTTATCCTCAATGGAACTGCCTCTTACATCTGTACCATATTGTTTTACGGAGTAGTAGTTGCACTTTGTGATTCAATTATTTTTCTTTGTACAAAGTTTTGGCGAGTTTGCTCTTTATCCACTTCTAAGTGGATAAAGAAATTTAACTGCATAGTTTTTATCCCGCACCACACTGAAATGGTTCAAATCAAGGATAAGGAAACCAAATGTATTAGAGAAATGTGTTTTAATAAAACTGTACGATTGAAATGAATATAAAAAAATTAACGCCTCTTGTTCTTCTTCTTCTGCTGTTGTCCTTTCCTCTGCTGGTGTCTTTGCATTGGCGACGGATCAACGCTCGAAGGCCCTTCTTGAGCTGTATCCTGATCGACGTTCTTCGAAAAGTCGTACTGGTCAGCTTGACCTGAAGAGGTTCCTTGTGATCCCTTGATAACGTCTTTGGCCCGTCTATCTCTCTTCTTGCGGTATCCGCTCCTTTCATATTTTGGCAGCCATCTTTCTGGATCAGGTGTGACGGAGGAGTCGTAGTTCTTTGGCAATGGTCCTTTACGCTTCTTATGTTTCCTCTTCTTTTTGATACTCGAATCAGAATTGCCAGTGCTGATCGATAAACAAAACACAATTACCTACTTTTCAATGACTATTGATTAGTTCATGCCTGCTGTGTACATACCCTGGGGACGGATCAGATTTAGTCAGCACGCTCTTCTTAGACGCTAACCACGACGAGTTTTGCAGCGAATCTAAATCCATACTTTTGGAAAGTTTATCTGCGGAGATCAGCTTTCTAGCTAATTGAACGGCATTCTCTTTATCAAACTGTGCGTACGCTAGGACTAATTTTGCTAAAGTTTTCATATCTTTCGGATTGCCCCTGTAAAGCTCCTCCAAACTGTTGGCGGCAACTTTCGGATGACCACTGCGGATGTGGAATTCTGCAGCCTGTCTCCATAAACTAGACAAATCACCATCTGCTCTCTGAAATTAGCGACAAATTTATTCCTGATGACATTTGATGTGGTTATAGTGTTGATCCAGTTAAAAATAAAAAATACATTAGTAAACAAGTCTGGTAATGAACATCAAAACAAATGGTGCACACCTTATTTTTCTTGTAGCAATCGACAGTTTTCTCAAATACCCTCAAAGCCTCTTCCTCCTTTCCCATTCCAGAATAAAGAGTGATTAAAGCTCCGACGATTCCTGGTTTCTGCTCATCCTCGTTTATCTTCTCGAGTTGATTGCAGGCTTTTTGCTTTTCCCCTTGAGTTAACAACAAATGTACACAACAAAGTTGCAAAAACATCCTATCTTCTTGCGAAACAGCTTCAAACTTCTCCAAGCTATCGATCGCCTCTTTGAGTTTCTCGCATTTGGCCAAATTCAATGCTGTCAAGACTCTCGAATAAACGGCTAAATCGGGCCAAGTGCTCTCCAATGTCTTGCATATCTTGCTGCACTGATCAGTTTGATTCGTGTAGTAGTTGAAAATGGCGTTGTTCAGAGCAATGTGCTTCCTTTGGAAGGATGGTAATTTATGCAGCAGCAGTTCGTTCGTCGCCACTTTCATTTTCTTCTTCGAATCAAACACATTCTGATCTTTATTTATAACAACGATATTATTACTCGCGACAGCAGCTAAAGCCACGTCGTCCAATTTGTTTTTCAAACAAGAAACGTACAGTTGCTGCGCCTCCTTAATGCGACCTTGTTTCTGATACACGTAAGCCAATTGAATCCTGATCAAGGTCAGCTCTATCTCTATTTCGTCTTCAGAGGCGCCGTCTTCCTCAAAGAAGTCTCTGCAGAGCTTCTCGCAGTGTTTGAGCTTCTTTTCTGCTTCGAAAAACTGATTGCTGGATATCAAGAGGCAAGCTTTGTTGTAGCACAATTCGTAAGTGTCTTCTCTAAGATCGACATTTGGTCTTGTCTATAATTGGATCGAGGATAAAAATGGAGTGTAATATATGACGTTGAATATCAATGTAGGATATCATAGTATTCATTAGATTTAATTTATGATAATGATGAGAAAAAGACGTACTTCTTCATTCATGAAGAACAAAACAGCGCCTAAATTCGTCTCCCTCTCGTCACTATAATCGTCGTCGGCATTCTTGAGGATGTCTTGGTAAACTTGGAAGGATTGTTCGAAATCCTCCAACCTATATAACACTTGGGCTCTTAGTTCTTTCAATCTGAAATCCACTTCAGGAGCTCTTTCGATTACTTTTAAAGCTTCCTCTGGTTGGTTCAAACGGTAGTAGCTGTAAGCTATCTCGAAATGCAGGTCACTACGAAAGTCAATTAGCCGTTATTCTGGTCAAAACGAAGCACTTGTAGCGAATTTTCTATAGTTGAATAATATTACCTTGCAATAGCAGAATTCTTCTTGATTGTACCGATCGCCTCTTCGAATTTCGAAAGATGAATCAATGAAACGATTTTACAGTGGAATGCGGCTTTTTCCTCAGGAGCCATATGCAATACTTGAATGAAAAATCAACGATTAGCTAGACCTTCCTAAGGTCGTTATTGCAATAATGAATGAAGGAAATATGTTTAAAAAAATACCAAAAATCATATGAATACAGCAAGGAAGTGGTTAGAAGAAGTCACAAAAAATTACTACAGATGTTCTTACAAGAATCTTAAATTAAGTAAGATTCCAATTCACACTAGCGTAGGAAACACAAGGCATACAAAAAAAATCATTTGTACTTAATGCAAATGATCAATTTTGTTGGCGATGGGTATACCAAATGTAGGTAACTGGTAAAATGGTTTAGCATTTGTTGATGTTCGCGTTGCATTGCAATTTAAGTTGCTAAAACTTATGAAATAAAATTAAAACTAACACCATATGCACAACGAGGTTAGCTGCCAACTTACTGCGATTTGCTGCTTTGAGGGCGCGATCATAATCGCCGTTTTGTTCATATCGATAGATTTCTGAGTAAGTAGTGGCTATAATTTTTTCCCTTGAAGTTTTCTCAGTCATATTCGGGCACTTTGCCGTTGAATAGGCGGACGAAACTTGACAACTGTCAACGGTGACAGTGACAAAGGTTGACAAATTTGCCGAGTTGGAGCAACTGGTAAATTGCTGTGTGGATGCTGTATGCGCGGAAGCCGCCGCGCCGCCTCGCTAATGAGAAGTTGGCTATGGCTAGAAACAAACGAACGCGCTAAACATAAAAACAAGCAGTTTCGTGTTTGTCCCAAGATTTATACCAGAGTCCGAGTTTATGTCTCGCTTTCTGCACCATTTTCGAACTTCCCAAGTTTTCATCTGTGAAATATACATTGTGCAGTGTTCCCTTAAATGCAGTGTTAGTGAGAAGGTCAACTGTACATGCGAAACCAGTGAGCACTAGTACGCACTGAATCGGGGGTCACCGTATTTGATTAATGCATCAATTTCATTTACTATGTCCGTAGATTATGGAGATGTACTAGCTCCATAGCCAGTTTTGGACTGGCCTAACCTTACTTTTTTGTTGTTGTAATTAGTGAAATTGTGGTGGAATTATTGAGTAAAATGGACGAATTATTCACATACAGGAAAAATGTAGACAAAACAAATAAGTTTCTATTCAAAAAGGTAATTGCTGCTAAAGAAGAGAATAAAGATGGGTGTGATGTGAGGGAAAGCAAGCTAGTTGATTCTGGCTTGAGGACAATTAGTGATGCGACGAATAAACCAAGCAAGGTATCAAGTGCTTCCTCAAAACCAGAACAGGCAGAACGATTATTGAACCCACTCAAAAGCAGCTCAAATGAAACAGGAAGTTCAAGATTGACTCGGACCGAAGGTAGATTCAATGAACCCAGTAATTTGGGATTCAGCGATACCGAACATAGTGACGCAAAATTGAGTCAAAACAGTGGAAAGAATAATAAAGTAAGATTGATAGAAGCGTATGATAATAAGACTGCCTCAAAATCTACCAACGCCCATGCTACAGGGGTAAAAGCTGGCTGTGTGACAGACAGTGATAGTGATTTCGAAGAAGCTCGTCCAAAATTAAATAGATCAATTGAAAAAATACTCAGCCCAAATCAGAATATGAAGAAAAGTCAAGAAGAAATACTGAAGGATATTAGAAAGAAATTGGCTGACGCGAAAAGGATGCTCGCCAGAGGTGAGAGCATGGTGACTGCTACTGGAGATAAGGGCAACACTGGAGTTAAAGATGTTGAAAGTGGTGGTAGCAGTGAAAGAATGATGGAAAAACGCAAGAAATTTAAATTCAAAATTAAAAGCAATAATGACAAAGAACGTTTATTCGCTTCTTGTGTACAACCGGAGAATAATTTTAATTTGTCAACCTCGATCACAGTTGCACCTATATTAGAAAAAAATGAAGGGGAATCTGAGAAAGTAAAGAATTCATTCAGTTCTGATGGGTCGATGGAAAAAGTAAACAGTGAGAGTGATACAAAAACAAGTAGTACAAATTATGGAGAAGATGGCGAACCACCGTGCACAAACGATGATTTTCTTATCGAGAATATCGATTGGGAGACAGAGTATGATGATTATTTGAGTCAACAATGGAACAGTTTTGAAGATGAACAGGTCGCTTCGGGAGATGCAATCGAGAGAATTGATAACACAGGTTGGTAACAATATATTCTTTTAAAATTTCGTTTTCAGGAGTATAACTGTAATTAGAACTGATCCGATTAAATTGAACACAATTGTCATTAATCCCTTAATATGCATATGTTTCGCTAAATGGTAAAACAATGCAATTTTTAAAATCTCTTTATTGATAGTCATATAGTAGCTATAGTACTGCTATTAGTGGGGATTTGAATTGATGTATTATGTTTTAAGGTGAATTTTGTGGCGAGTTTCCTTACTCCCAAATAATGGACGAAGTCCTCCATGACAAATTCGGCTTGAAGAGTTACCGGCCGCACCAGCAAGAAATAATGAACGCCAGTTTGGCCCAAAATGACATTTTCGTTCTTATGCCAACTGGCGGTGGAAAAAGTTTGTGTTACCAACTTCCGGCACTCCTAACGCCTGGAGTTACAATTGTTGTCTCACCATTAAAAGCTCTAATCGCCGATCAAATAGATAAACTGTCCGCTCTCGATGTAAGAGTATTAATTTTGATGGCACCGTCTGATCACGTACGACTTACATACTTATCAGATTCCAGCTGCACATTTGTGTTCGGACTTGAAGAAATCAGATGTTGATTCCATAATTACGAAACTGCACATGCGAGAACCACCCATTAAACTGCTCTATTTGACTCCTGAGAAAATCGTCGCTTCGAGGAATGTGACGGACGTCATAACGTCACTGTACAAGAGAGGAAAACTGGCACGATTCGTGATTGATGAAGTGCACTGTCTATCACAGTGGGGGCACGACTTCAGGTTAATATTCTAATATTGTTATGTAATCAATTCTACAAAATCATTTATTTCAGACCTGACTATAAACAGTTGTTTACACTCCGCAAAGATTACCCAGATGTTCCGATTATTTGTCTCACCGCAACCGCAACAAAGTTAGTTCAGAATGACGTTCTAAACATACTCAAGTTGAGAAACGTGAAAACGTTCATCACAAGTTTCAATAGGAGTAACATAAAATACCACGTTTTACCTAAAACAAAATCGGTCACCAGCGAAATTGCCACATTAATTTATAAACAGTTTCCTAAGCAATCCGGGATTATTTACTGTTTGAGTCGAAACGATTGTGAACAGTTGGCGGATAATTTGGAAAAAGTAGGGATAAAAGCAAAAGCTTATCATGCAGGTATTCTTCGAACCTTTCAAGTAGTAAGCTTCAATTTGCAGCCCGAACCTTAATAAATCGAAAATTTTAGGACTCACTAATAAACAGCGAGAAACAACACAGAGGCTCTGGATGCAAGGAGATTATAACGTTATTGTAGCAACAATAGCTTTCGGCATGGGAATTGACAAGCCCGATGTTAGATATGTGATACACAATTCAATACCGAAATCACTCGAATCTTTCTACCAAGAATCTGGCCGAGCAGGAAGAGATGGGGAATATTCGTATTCTTACTTGTACTACAGTTACCAGGATGTGATGAGGATGCAAAAACTTATACGAAGTGAATGTTGAACAATTTAGTACATATCAAGGCACAAGGGGCATTTTCTTATAAAAATACATAGATACACGCTCTTGTGCTGTGAGACTCTTGACCAAAAGACTATATTCAGTTTAATAAACTTACTTTTCTATTTTAGTGGACAAAAACTCCAACAAAAAAAGCCTCGAAGGACATTTAGGGAACCTCCAGCAAATAGTCGCTTTCTGTGAGAATAAAACCGATTGCAGGAGAGCATTGCAGTTGGATCACTTAGGCGAGAAATTCGACAGGAAACTGTGCATGTCAAATAAAGAAATGATGTGCGATAATTGTACGAACGTGAACGAATACAAAATGGAAGATGTAACGTCGAAAGCTAGAGAATTAGGACAGTTAGTGAATGACCTATCTCAGGGGGAAAATGTAACGATGCTGCACGTTGCAGATGTTTACAGAGGTTCAAACGCGAAGAATATCGTGGCTAAAGGGCATAATGAGCATCCTTTGCACGGAAAGGGCTCCGGAACAAATAAAAGTGACGTTCTTAGGATATTGAAGGAACTTATCATTCACAGTGTGCTGCGGGAAAACTTTGTGCATACGGGAATGTTTCCTGTAGCGTACATTAGAACAGGACCAAGATACTCCAAGTTGTCCGTTTCTAATTGTACGTCTAATCTTGTTTACGTTATAACTATGCATAGTAACAAATTAGTTGTGTTTTAATCTAGTTAGTTGTGCAAAATGCTCTAAGCTAGTCCACCTTCGATTAGCATATATAAGGCTGTACCACTTCCTAGTACATAATAATTACTAATTATTCTATTGAACAAATTTGAATTGGAATTTTTCTAAGCAAAAAGTGATATTCGCACAGATGAAATAGCAGTCGCCTCCTCCTGTTCAACTTACAAACCTCTCGATGTGGATATTTCAATTGCATCGACCTCTAAACAACCTGCGGCCAACTCTAACGATTTCGAAGTGAAAAAGTTGAAAACTGATTGCCATGATGAGTTGCTGCAGGCTTGCACTGAATTCGCTAAAGAGCGAGGTGTCACCATAGCATCCATCATGAACTTGTCAGCTATAAAATCGATGGCTGAAGTCCTTCCAAACACCACCGACGAATTCATGAAAATTCAATATGTAACCGCTGCGAATTTCAAAAAATTTGGACACAAATTCCTATCGATCACGAATAAGTTTCACGAGAAAGTCGAAAATCTTAAGCCTAAAGGATTCGCGCCTGCCAGCACTCTATTAAACCGGTTTGCCTTTCTGGATGAGCCAGCGAAAAGAGGAACGAAAAGGAAGAGTTACGGATTCAGAAAAGGACGCAGGAAGTAATGTTTCACAAAAATGCTACAATATAGCGGCAAAATAAACGCTATTTTATTATTTCAGGTACAAAAGGAGGAAGAAGGCTCCCACCCAAAAGAAGAGCAAAAGTGGAGTAGGTTCTAAAAATGGAGGGAAGAAAACACCTCTCATGCACGTTATGTGACATGAGCTCATTTGCCGTGAAAATAGGTCGATTTTTACTTTTTTTTTAAATGGATGTGTTCCTATGAGAGAACGAGCTGTGAAAGCACATATTTGTATTGAGCTACTAATGTTTAGCTTTTTTAGAGATTTTAAAACTGCAGTTTCAAATGAAATTAAGAGTTGAATTAAAATAGACACGGCAATACCCTCTTTTGAAAAATAAAATTTTAATTTCTAAACAAAAAAATACACACGGAATAAATACATTGATTTTTAACATATCTGTGTTTTATTTTGAAACCCCATTATCTACCGTCGTCGTGAATGTACCTAGTGAATAAATTTATTTCAAAAAGTATATTCGTATTTTGTTTTTACTCAACGGGGAATTTTAACTGTTCCCCAAGATTTGAATTGCTTATTCTCTTTATGAATATTTTTTCTCTATTGTATATTTTCGAATGTGCATAACATTTCGAGTTCGTATCAGTAGAACAGTAGATATGTATATGGAGCTTGTTGATTGTGTCCGTTCGACGTTCGCGTAGAAGCGCAGAAGCAGACAGAAGCGCTCATTCCTGTAAATCCCGGACGTTCGTAAAAGGGGTAGCATGTGTGTTTCTCCCACTGAAATGCACCTAATTTATTGGTTAATTTATCACGTTGCGGTATAAATCACACGAATTAATGGGCGACCGCTTTGGGACGTACTTGGCGTTTTAAGATTTTAAGCCACTTCAACACGTTCGACATTTGTAATTTGTAAACCAGGGAGTCGTCTCTAATCGCCCGGATTAATATCTACCGTTCTCCGTTAGCAAACTTTGCGCGACAACTCCACAACGCTAATTCACTTTATCATTGATTTGGGCCCTGCAGTGTTTCTTGTGAACCAATCAGATATAGAAAATGTTTACAAAACAAAAACGTAACTCAAGAGAAGACAAGTCAAATGTTGATGAATGCCCACATGCGAATACATACCTACATATTTGTAGGCGAAAGTTGATACGCTAAATATACATAGGTACGTAATTTCCTAATACCATTCCGCCTGCGATTTGTTTTATCCTCTTATCGGGATTCCCATCGTAATAGTCACAGTTGACAAATTAGCTCAACCAGCCGCCCTCTCCCATTGAGGAAATCACGATTCCTCTTTTATTGGTTCGAGTGGAGTCGTAGCAGAGAGAAGGGACCGCAAGAGTGTAAATAAGATTTAAAAGAGAAAACGTACAAAGTAAGTGGCGTAGGCGTGTAAGGGATGGGGTTGGGACAGGGACCGTGCTACGGCTGGGCTCCTCCTGTTCAGGCGCCCCTGGTAACCGGATCTGATATGCAGAATTCTTCCCTCTTATCAGCGACGACGAACAAATGGGCCCCTATCTGAATAAGGCTATCGGACCGCAATGTGTAAAGCTTAACTTGGAAGGATTCCCTGAATGTTAACAGGATCTACCTTGTTCTGTTGGACGTGCAAGTTTTATATTACGGGACGAGTGAGCGCGTTAGCCATTCAAACTGCACCATTGCCACTTACCACTTTTTCTCCTAGCAACGCTAAACGCCAACGGGGTGGATCTACCGACGTATCTACTAGGTATGGGGTATTCGATTAAAAATGATTGGCCAAAAACTAACAAATATTGATTGCTAACACATTTAATGATTTTGATTCGTTTTTATTTTTAATGTTCGATATTATGATGTTTGTAGAAAGTGAAAAATGAAAAATGAAAATCAGCGAAAGAATGTGCTACTGTGATAGCACGAGAGAGTCCTAGATAATATCACTCTTGAAGCGCCCCACTTCCTCCACCTCCTTCCACACCGCTCCGAATAATTTCGGCTAGAAGAGCATTCCTACACTTCGAACAAATTCAATTCCGTCGCCGCTGAAATGTATCCGATCTTTTTTCACATCGGGCAGCAAGAAGCGGAAGGCGAAGCTTCCTGATGAAATACTCGTCACGTTCGTTTGTGTCTGTGGTGTCCCTTGCCAGTCCATTCGCTAAATTGGATCGGACAAAGTAAAAAAGGCCTCTAAAGTGTTACATCGCGACAACCTAGAGTGGGTCGGCCGCGTCGGCGGCGGTGTCGCCGTTTAAACATCCGACCACCGAAATTTACGAGGGAAAAGGACAGCGGGTTCATTATTCTTGCGGTGGAGAGGCTACAAAATAGAGAATAGGGCATTGATTTCCTTAGTTTTTTGGGGGAGAGCACTTTTGTATATTTATATGTTTGCGGACGCTGTCAACCGCAACCGCAACCCGTCGCGACGCGTCACGTCGGTTTCTTCCTTGAGAACAGTTTCCCAATTCTCTTATTATACTTATTATATTCTATTATTATGTATATAATATATTAGCGACCTGGAAATGGATATTGAGTGCTAGCCGAAAGTTTGTTTTCGTATGGAGTCGTACCGAATGCCGTTTTCGTATTCGCCGATGCCATCGGGGAATTGCAGTAAAGAAAACGCAACTTTAAAGCCAGATTGGGGGAATTCCGGTCCTCTTCGAATAAAGCCGTTTATAATTTCAGCGCCATTTCGCCTTCACGATTTGATTCACAGCGAAATTGCGTTTGCTCCGGGAGTCAGGGTCCGAATCGTCCGAACCAATCGATTTGGCACATTCTTCCAGTTGTCCGGCGTGGAAAAGGGGAAAAAAGACGAGTCGCCCCCTCAGGGCTCTCGGGGTTGAATATAATTAAGCACCTCGTGCTCATAATTAACGAGTAATTAGGAGCGCTGGAAGTATATGGAAGACGCCCAGGGGCAAAGGCAGTGTGTGTGTAAGTGTGTGCTCGCGCAAAGGTATCATATTTGCCGTAATATTAGAGCCGTAGAGCTGTAGTTAATGAGACAGATGGTTAAACATGTTTTTGTATGCGCCAAAGCTCCGATGGAGTTCGCTTCAAAAGCCTTTCTTTCAATGGCGAGGCTCGTTTGATCTTAATACATATATGAAGCAGCGGTCCAGTTGAACAGTCGACGCGAGAGCCCTTACCGCAATATCTAATAACCCACCGCCCTCCCGCTCTACCTATCCTATTGAAGTAATGCGCCGAGCCAGGGCGCGGGCGGGGCGGGGCGGTGTGGCATGGTATGGTTTGAAATACTATAGTACCTCGCCTATATTGATAGAGACAGGTAATCTGTTTATCAAAAGGATTGATTAAGGCAGTTTTGTGGGAAACTGCCGTAATTACTGATTTCCCCAGTCCCCCGTTCCTCATCCCTCATCCCTCATCCTCTCTCACCCGCACCGGACAATCGGCGTTCGGGGTGGCGGGGGGTTGGTAGTTGACTTGATCCGTGAGGGCGAGGGGTAACGGAGTAATGCCGCGGACATATCGCGCGTAATTAAAATTGGGGTTGGATGGGGACGTTTAGTGGCGCGTTATAGCAAACGCATTAAATTAAAGGGTAAACGCGGAAACCGTCTAATCACCCCTTTCGCTGGCTTAGGTTAGGTTAAACAAGAGTACTTGTGTTGAAGTCACTTCTAAACTGTCATAATGCGCACATGTTGCCTCTATTAGTGGCAATTAGTAATCTGTGACAACTCGAGCGCGTGCCTCAGCCTCTAAGATACAGCCCCTCCACTGCAAGTTTATTTCCAAACCCGAATGACTCTCCATCAGAGCTCGTGACAATTTTTTTTGAAACTAATACATTAATATATGAATCCATCAGACAATATTTGAACTCCGAATATTCTCACCAATCAGGATCTGCGTGAAAACTAAATTTACAGAATGAACTTTTTCTCATATTTCAAAATAAATGAAATAAAACAAATAGGACTAAGATAGTGATTTCTAGACATCTTAATAACCACAACGAAAATTACAAAAATAGGTTGCTCCTTCCTCCACATTTTGATAAATGGCAAAAGTGAAGGGTACACACTCCGAATCTACCCCGGCCGCATTCTAATTACTCAGTTCTATAATTGATTTGGGTTCCTGCATCCTAAGGGACCCAAGACCTGGATGGATCGGGCCCAAGGGATGTGGATGACATCGTTATCGAAACACGTCGTCTCCATATACATACTCACGATCATTCTCCGTTTCTCTGTTCGCGGTTCACTTTTCCGAAAGCTCCGAATATTTCCTCCCCTATTTACTCAACGATATTAATGAAGGGATCGGAAGTCGATTCGAAATTTCGGTATTACAGTTCATTCATTTTATTTTGATGTTTGTATATGTTTAGATAACATTATTATTACGAATATTTACTGGTGAGATTTGGTTGCAAAAGTGGTTACGTTAATGTTATCATATTTTTAGGAGAAATGCGGTTGCAAAATAAATTTTGGATAAAAGCCTCAACTGCAATGCTTTCAAAACCATAAAACGAACACTGCAGAAATCGAATAGTACGAGGGACTTTTTTATCGGGGAATTATTATCTGGCCTCTTCCTAGAGTAATCTATAAGTCGTTAAAGATAATGACTTCTGGTTGTGTATCGGGCAATAGGAATAAAAAATATTTTCCCTTCCCCCAACCGCGGGAGGCCATCAGTCACTTATAATATTTTATCCCCTGTCAGCTCAAATATAAAACACTAGAGATAAAGTGGAGCAGTGCTCTCGAGGGGAACTCTCATATTCTTCACTGGCCACTGATAATAGACTGTATCGGCTATCGACGGACGGAATATCCTATTGATATACGAATGGGAAAAACAGGAACGGCTAAATATATCTGATGGACAAAAAATTACTGAAGGATGAGTGCGCGGACAAAATCAGTACGAGGACATTCAGGAAGCTTGGTTGAAATTTCAACGAGAAATTACTCAATTCCAATCAGAAAATGTAACGTTGATGCGATGATTGCGATATGGACATTGCCTTGAGGTTGGAGGTCGAGGTTGAGGTGGATGAGAAAAGGGGAATGAGAGTCCGTCCTCTCCCGAACCCTCGAGGATGATTTGGATTTGGATGATTTAGATGATTGAGGATTCCCCGAGGTAGCGGAGTTGTAATCAGGTGGACGCGTGCAATAAATCCGCTCCGACACATCTCGAGCAAAAGACGTCGGACCAATTCCCTTTTCAGCTTTTCTCCCCTTTTACATAACTAACTCCGAGCCAAGGAGACAATTTGATCGGGACGCGGGAGCAACTTTGGAAGTCCTTAGACAAAAGACGGTTGTCATGGAAACTCGCTGACCCGCTCCCATTGGCCGATGTAAAAGTGTCAATAGATACGCCCACTTGAATGTGACGAGCTCCCTCCTGCTCCTGTTCCTATTCCTGTTCCTGTTCCCGTTCCCGTTGACTAGATTGATTTCTCCAGGTTCTCACGCAGAGCGTAGGACGCTTCGCTTGGAACTTCAATATCTGGAGTCGCCTCCACCTATTATGTATAACTTGCCGAGACTACATATTCGCTCTTTTTCAGCAATAGGCGGTGTAGCCTTCTAGAATCGAACCTAAACTAGTCCTACAATTCCGATCTTCGAAACCTTCGATGAACTCTCTGAGCTCTTTGTGGTGCAAAATGGGCGCTTAATTGGTTTCGGTGTCAGCGGTCTGGATCATTTTTCTCCCTGTATTCTCCTGATGCAACGTAATATATTAGCGGCTCCCTTAAAGAGGGAGCCTCCGAGAATTGGCAATTAAAAAAACCCATCTCGCAGCACACAGTTTTCCCATTGTTTGAGTCCCCAGACTTCAGCCAGAAAAAAAGATAATTGCTAAGACGTAATGACCCGCTATTAATGACGCGTCAACCTGATCGGAATAATCAAACTAAAGAAAGTCGCTCAACTGAACGGAACTGGTACAAGTAAAACTAAATACGTATCTTTGAGTCTTCAACAAAAAAAAAACAAAATATAATAAATACCAGTTGTTGAATTGAAAACATGCGACGTTTGTTGAAAAAAAAATCACCCGACCAAGCACCTACACAGGATCCCGATGTGAAGGTCTTGAATTGACATCAAAACTACTATAGCGGTCGTTAATAATTCGTTGGGCGCATTTTTGATTTGGCTATAACCTTTGTAGGAATATTGCTTTTAAAGTGTGAATAATTAATGCGATTTTAAGGATGCGCGGTTAATAATTTTGTGTGCTAAGTACTTAGAGCCTTTGTGCGCCCAACTGGGCTGTAGGGGGTGGATATTGGGAGGATGGGAACGAAGCGGGCAGGAGCGTCATAAGGGAGAGGGTTGTAGGGTTGTTAGTCGGAGGGCGACAATTCAGCACGGACTGAGAAGAGAGGCGGTGGTGGGGGGAGGTTGGGTTAAAAATACCCACGGTTAGGGTTGTAGGTGGGAGGGCGCTCCATTTCCCACTCTCCACGTTCAAAATACATATTTAATTGTGCTTCGTTAATCTGAATCCGCGACGCTAAATACGCTATCGCCCCTTTTTCGTGTCAACACTTCGCCTGCAGAATTATATTACCAATTGGAGTTGTACAAGCTTCGGATATTAGCCCAGCCCGTTCTATCTGACGAATTATAATTCGCACTTACCTTTTTCTCGCAGCTGTGGCCTTTTTCGTGCGGAAATTCTTTTCTCGCATTGCATCGGGCAACATAAGGACTGATGGATATTCAGAAACGGAATATAAATACAGTCATTTTATTTCTATAAAGAGTTATCTACAAGTTATTACAAACGAATTAAAAACTCACATATGTCGATCGATATTAAAACTTATTGTAAATTGGCATTGGCATTGGCACTGGCCTTTAATCTATCACCTCTCCTCCCCCTCAGTATTTCCCCCTCCTCCTTAACAGATACGAAGAGGGGATGGTTTTGAGGGGAGGGGGAGATTTTTAACGGAACTGTTTTTTGACGTAAAATAGTCCAAATATTGTCTATATGGTGTTGCGGCCGAAAGTTGCTGCTATGTATTTTTTTTTTCGTTTGTTTGTTGGAGTACATAATGTTTGTGTTTGCGAAAATTCCACGAATTTATTGCGGTGATGCGATTCCAAAATTGAATGTAGTGATGCTATTTTCGAAAATCCTCGAAGTCAATTTGACTGCATTAAAGCTTCCATTTTGACTCTCCAAAACTAGTTTTTTGGAATTCGACGAGGCGAGTTTTATTGCAGAAATGCTTTTGTTTCACAATACAGCGCTGCGGTTCGAATTTTAATGTGAATTGAGTGAAGGTATTTTTTGAGACATTCTTCTTAAGTATCATAGAGCCGTGATAGGCGCCGATTTCCTGTTTTAAAACGAGTAGGGTACGAAGGAGTTTGATGAATTTTTTGTTGCGCTGTTTTTCGGGTTGAGAGTTGCCAAAGAGGAAGGAATTTTGTTGCTCTGGAGGTAAAATAAGTGGTGTGGGAGGAATGGCACAAGGCCGAAGGAGAAAGGAACCCCAAAAGAAGGGAAGTACCTAAGTGGGGGGCCGATGGTTCTACCATAAGTAAACATTCGAGAATTGTCTTACAATATAAACATTTTTTTCAATTCATTGGTATGACGCTAAGTACGCTTTCGAGTATAAATATTGGGGGGGGAGGAGGATTGGAGGGGGGCGAGAAAGTGATTAGAAAATTCAACTCGAGAAATCAAAGAAAGTCTAAGGTATAAATTAAGAAGTCGAACAAAATAACAAACAGTACAACGAATAACAAAGTACTTTAACAAATAAAGAACAATAATTGCGAAGTGTGGGGTTGAAGGGGCGTTTGGGAGGACCGAAAGTGATGCTTCAACTATACATCAAGTTGGTTTATGTACAAAATTTACAATGATGTATTCGCTATTTAAAACTATTTTTTAGTACATTTTACAGCTTCAACTTTCTAACTTTTGCACGTCAATTGTTATTTTGGAAAGGAACAATTTTTGTTTGAATTGGGGGACGCTGGACCCTTTGGGACAACGTTTCAAAAAAGAACGCTTTGATATGTACATTTTGAAGTTTCGTCATTACATAAAATTACTATTTTTGGTTTATACTCTTTTCGAAACGATGCGACGCGACGTCATGTTCGCAATTTGACGATTCGAGGCCTCTTCACGAGCGATTCTGGAGTCGGGAATGGGAGTCGGGGAGTCTGGAACGGAACGGAAAGAGGCCTCTTCTATCCTAGGAACTGAAAACCTCTCGCCCTTAGAATAGATCAAACGAGTCTCTGACGAAAAGAAAATTTATCGTGGAAAAATGGTTTTCTCTCGAACATTTTGACTAGCGAGCCTAGTATAGTTTCAAGTATCACATGTACGGCCAAGAAAATGAGCTTCCCGACAGGAGCATGTCCCTTATGAGGGTCTCTATTGGAGTTTTCCCGACCAGCCTCACGAAGAACAGCTGCTCTATTACAGCCGAACTGACTGTCCTGAGGCTCGGGAGTCGGAGGAGCAGTTTGCCGAACCTCGTGGGTTGGTTTGGGTACTGGGACCTGCAGTACTCTTCCAGGGCGCACTGCGATTTCTCCTGGATCGACTCGATGTGAGCTACGTCGCTCAAACCGCAAGCATCTGAAAGGAAATTACGACATTGCATTGGACCAGGAAACGTCGAATTCTATTCTGTTCATTACGTGAATTTTACATTCACAAATGTTTTCCTCGGATCAACCGGTTGAGGTTTTTCGAGAATCTGAGAATCTGATTCGACTACTAATTCCCGGAGTTAATAACCGCGGAGAAACGAATGGAAAGTAAGCGAAGAGGAGTTAAAAGCACGCACTTCCTCGCAATAATTCCATTCCAGCGTCTGAGAAAGAGGCAATCAAAAGCAACTGTTCCGCGCGAAAGGACGCGCCGAAGGGATCTCCGAGTTTTCCGCTCTCGATTTAAATAACAATTAAAATAAACGATCGACAATTAGAAAAATATTTGTCGTCAAGGCCCCACCCGCGCGCCTTATACATCACCACTTAAGGAAGTTTATGATGGCTCCTCTTCCGGCCGGAATATAAAGTTTGCCCGGAACTGTAATGAAATCCTTTACGTCGCGCCAAGTTTTAATTACTCCTATTGTAATTAAAAATTGATGAACATGGATTTGCATAACCAGCCATGTTTTATTAATTATCTAACTTTCGAGTGGCCGTTATTTGCGAATTTATTACTATTCGCCAGTCAGATCGACCCTTTCGCCGACAACAATAGCACTTCTTGCCTTTAGAACAGACATCACGCTACAATACGATGGTCGATTTTTGCACACGGACAAACTTTTGGAATCGCATGATCGCGCAATCGTCAATTCATGAAGAAAATGTAAATATGGGAAATCGTTGGTGACGTGAAACAGCACCTGCCTCTTCCAGGGTCAACTTTCCGGGATGGCTAAAATTCCCCGGGATAGCTGTTAGCTCGAACCCGTATCGTATTAGGCGGCGCGGCGTTGCAAAATGCACAGTTAAAACTAGATTAGCGGACCCTTCCGAGCCAAAGGTCAACCCCCGAAGATAAGGCTTCAATTTAAATTATATACAGCCAGTTATTCAATGCTATCAAAACGGGTACACGCCGCGCCTTGACAGCCGAACAGACCGCAACTTGCGGAATTGTTGACAGCCGCCCCTTTTGTTTTTCCTGTTCTGTTGCTATTCCGAACCCTATCTATCAGACAAACTGCGGGCTGCGGCTGCGACTCCTCCGAGCTATAGTTTGAGCAATGTGTCATCAATTTATATGTTCAGTATTAATGCATGATCAACGGTCACTTGTAGTTGCTCATCTAAACGAACTTGAACAGGAAATTGCTACAGGATTGTCTTGCATTCGAGCGATCTGTGCACAATCATACTCTTAGAAACCAAGTTTTATAGAGTGTAGTCTATTTCAATTTCTGCACTGATCAGTGAGTGGTGCAGATTTTTGAGCGCGACGCTACAACCATCCCTCGACCCCAATCAAAAAAGCCTAATTCAATCTTTGCCTCGTTCAGAAATTATAATTCAATTTCGACCGCACCGAAGGTCGACTAAAAGTCTATATTTTACATCCCCCCCTCCCTCCCCCTGCTCCTCCACTAAAAAGCATCCCCTTCACGCAAGCCTGGGGCTCAGCGGTGGGATATTAGTCATGCAGCGACATATTGTAGTGAAATTATGATCGTGGAGTGAAGAGGGTGGAAAACTTTCGGCCACCTTATTACCATGTTTTATTGGTAATGTTATCGGCCGCTTCGGCCGCACAAGAGGCGACAATTCGGGGGTGACTTTCCGATTCCGGAATTGGGGGGTGATTTATTCCCTTCTGCCCTTCTGGCAGCGCTTTTTCGGCCCTTTTTCACTATTCGCTCAGAGGGTAGTCCTTCATTAGTGTCCGTGTGATTTATTCGATGCGTCCCTGGGATTCACGCTAATCCGGCTAATACATATTTTGCACGGCTCATGCTTAATTATCGAAAAATATGCCCCATGCAATTTCTATAAATAATAATCTTGGAGCGCTCCGTTTTAAATACGACTTGTCGCCAAGGTGAAGTTTGGGAAGAAATGACGAGAAATTCCGGTGGCGTAATGTGATTGTCAAGCTACCCACAAAAGGACAGATCCGCCTCTCCAATGTGTTTACTTTCGTCCTTTGATACCATTGTGTCCTTTTTCTTCGTTCCCTTTTGAGCCATTTCGGTTCCTCAAAGGTTCCTCGGACACGAGCGCTAACGACTTTCCGCGCCCCCTCAAGACATCTGGCCAATTTTTGTTAGATCCACAAAAGATTCGTCGCACCAATGTATTGGCTATTTAGTGGCTTGTAGGCCGTTTCAATCATTGAGTGACATCATTTGTGGCCGCAGAACCGCCCTTGTACGACACGCGAACGACAGAACGGCCAAAATGAAAGAGGAAATTTTCGTTTTAAAATTACAAAGGTACAATGATTATAAGTAAACTCTTCATTTTCATATATTTCAAAACGAAACAAATGTTTTTGGTAGAATTAGTATTCAGACAAATCAGTTGCTACTGGAAAAAAGCTATTGTTAGTCGGACCACCTTGCCACCTTGCGGGCACAACAATCAATTAGGCAATCCGACAAAAAAATCAGTGGTCCGTTTAGTGTAAAAAGGGCGGGTGCAGAATGCTTCAAAGGCGAACCAGCAAACCGAATCAAAACAAATGACAGAAAAACAACAAAGAAAGGGCGAGACACCTTCGCAGGATGTACTATTGTGCGGAAACAATCGAAGCGGAGCTTTATAATCGAATATCAGTGCGTGTTGCGTTATTATTGCCGACGCGGTTGGTACACCTGCTTTAACTTTGACCCGAACTTTCCCTCCGAATCGGGGTATGTTTCCGCAAGCGGAGGAACTTCCTACTTATGTATTTATTATTGTGGCGGAAAGAAGCTTTTTGTATAGTATGAGCAGCTCTTTCTAAGGATGCTAAAACTATTGCAATCAAATAAATTATAACTGTCTCAAAAATGATCCAGAAAGTCTGTTACTGGTTGAAAATGGAAGCCAACGAGCTAGTTTCGTGCCTTGTACGTAATTGGAATTAAATTCTGATCGATCAATGCATTATTGAACTTGCACGATAAATAAAGGCAATGTGGTATTTACTCCCCTCTATTATAATACTGTTTTAAAAAGACGTCTCCCATAAGGCGCAATGCTAAAATGATCAAGTTTAAGAAGTATTATGTCGAAAACTGTGCCGCTTGACTATTTGCAATTCTAATATGATATAGGTAGAAGGTAAACGTTGTGTTTAGTGCAAATTTCAAAGAATTCTTGAATATTCGCAAGATCTCCTTAACAATTGTACGGCGATCTGTGTTCCCCCATCCGAAGTATGTCCATATTGTCAAAGCAAAATTTGAAATTTTACTGTTTCATTACTTGTATTGTACGTATTAAATGAAGTTAACTGTACCGGAGTGATCCGGCACACAAATTGACGATCAGCGGCAGCGTCTCTTCTGCTTCGGAATGGGCACACAATCTCGCTTACAATTCACCATATCCCATGCGAATCGTGAAATCCATAATGTCAGATAGCTGGCATTCCCGGCGTAATTGGCCTTTATTGATGACCAATAACAAAATGCCCTCCTGCATATTTGAGCCAGTATTCGCCGCTCGCATTACCTTTGCCACCGACCGAGCGGATACACAGCTTCATTTCAATGCATTTCACCTCAACAATTTTATTTTATTCTTCCAATCAACTGAGTCGTGGAAGAATCGAAGAAATCCTGAACCAATGCCTTAGTCCATCTGAAATTAATTTCCATTTGCCGAAATGACATTCGGTCAATGCCTCACCTAAACACAAGAACGATCTCTGCAATTTTTCTCGAGTCAGCTGATTGTCATAACTGTGCCGCCACGTTTACAGCTAGGACAGTAGGAAAACACCGCGTGACCTATGGCTTAAAGGTCAGATTTTAGTTGTAAGGGGATAAGTTGTCCCTTTCGGCCCATAAATCCCGACAATTAACCCTAGACGACCTTTCAAGTCTCAAAGGTAAAAAGTCAGCTGTTAAGTGACCGTTCGGAGAAAGGCCACGCGACATCACTTCCTATCACATTTTATGTGCAGTTTCCGCGCGGATACAACGGAGACCTATATTATACAAGACAAACAGGACAACGGGCGACGAGCCGGGCTTTTCGGAGCCTGTGATTCGCTTTATCATAGCTAACGAATTGCTTGCTTAGCCTTGGTCAAGGTAAACACTTATTTGAATACAGAATCAAATATTCGCTTGTCCGGCGCCGCGCGGTCGTACTGTCCCCTATTTCCCATGAATTTTATAATCAATGTTAAATGTTTGCGGAACACGCACTCTTCCCTCAGCTTGGGTCGGATTAAACTGTCGCTTAAGGGATGAATATCTCAGGATGGAAATATGCCGTCAATCTCGGTACCTACACCCCATACATAAAACAACCTGTCGTATTAGTGTAGTCTGCAGTTCCCGGATTGACTTTACGAGAGGAAGAACTTCATCATTTTTACTCTCTCATATGTATAGCAAATTTATTTTACAAAGAATAGTTATTCTCCATATAATATTTCCACGAAAATCATTGAAATTGGATGTATAACACGCCATTTTTATTAGATGTTAATAAGAAGTTGTTGTTTGTAATTCGAAAAAGTCTATATCATTCTGAAATAGATGGAAAATCGAAATATACATGTATGTACGATACATATGTAGGTGGATTCTAAAAGAGGAATTTGCCATCGCAGCCGCCACGCCGCGCCGTGCCGTGCCGTGCCGCGCCACACCACATCCCAGCCGTTAGCACCAATAAGCCCACCTAACGGATTCCCATCATGAAATGACACTGACCCGAAGTTTGACCCCGGCCTTATATATCTTCCGCAGGTCTGCGGTTCTGAAATAATAGCTGATTGATTCAGCGTCGTTTTTTCTCTCTCCCGATTCTTTTAGCGAAGTGCGGATAAATCACAATGAAATAGTGGCTCGCGTCTTGCTCGGGGGTGCATAACAAAGTAGCCTCTTTTTTCGCACGGCACAGATTCATCCTGAGTGGGGATTCGGGGGGTGAGGGTGGAAGTCGCAGGAAGAGGGACGTTTGGATCGTTTGCCGGTGACATCCGGCTTTTTCCTCCGAATCCCCATAAGGATGATTAACGGGAGAGGATCAATTTTTGATTGGGAGCCCGCAAATCACTGAGAGAGCGAACTCCAGGTTCAGAATGCGACTGCCGATGCGAATGCGACTTGCAAATTGCTAATTGCTCGAATTTCGTTTAGTAATCAACCAAATAGCTTCCAGGTTTTCCAGGTTGGGGAATTTCATTTCGAAGATTTAGAATATCTAGGCGTTGATGATTCAACGAACAATTGCATAACTGGAAATTTCAAAGAAACAGGAAACAAACGACCCTACTCCCCGGAACATATCCCCATGACCACAGATATCAGATATTCTGACACGATATGATGTGCGCCCCAGGCTGGGAACCCTCTTTATTAGGTGTGTATGTACATCCACCCCAGTGGACGTGTCGTCACATTTTACCACATTTTACCAAGGGAAGGAGGGGTGTCACAATTGTACCCTTTGAACGGACGTAAATGCATAGCTCGATTGTTTTTCAGAGCTTGGGGTGATCACGTTATCGCGAACTTACGCATAATACGTTGCAGGCATCCAAAGTGGTCTTAACCGTAAGTTATTATACTCTTCAAAAGGAATTTTTATTTATATTCATCAAACCGAAGTTTTAAAGGAGTATATTTTACTTCAATGGAACACTGGTTGAGATATAGATACTCGTCATACTTATGTATGTAGGTATATTTAGTACGTAATGCAGCGATCGTTTATTTTCGATTTCTGGCCTCGCGATCCGAATTGCGATCGGAACGCGAGGCTCGCAAATGGATGCATTGACATTTGCGCTGCCAAAACGACTCGAGAAAGATATTTGCCGTGTCGAATTTCCTTGGCGCGGCGCCGGCGTCGTCGGCGTTCTGACGAGGGCCTTTTTAATCGAGAGAGGGTGGAAAAACGGGTATTATTTACATTTCACACGCGGAGATTTAATTTTGAGAATAAGCGATCCAGACAAGGCGATGTATTAGTTCATCTCTGTGCCGGCAGGGGGTTAATGCCATGCAATCATTCGGGATGTAGAACAAGGTAAACGAAAGATCATTAAGGGGAAGAGGGAAAAAAAATGCGTGTGAGCGAGAAGGGACCGCAATCGCAGTCGCATTTACGGAATTTCTGATTAGTGAGGATGAACTAAACAACTAGGAGGCTCGACGATTTCAGGGATTAGGAGAAACGAGTAATCCAATTTAAAGTAGGTCGGTCGGGAATTGTTTTTATGGTCGATCCAAATCTATATTGACACTTATACGGCCATAGTTCGTAATTACTCAATTAAGTGCATGACATACGCCTCGCTAGTGTCTCTTCTCTTTTTTCGTTTCATTATGCAGGATTCGGGAGAGAGAAGGAGAAGTGCGTTAAACCGAGCTTCGGCTCTCCACGTTGGGTTGTGAGGAACAATTAGAAGCAAGTGTTACTTGTCATTTTCTTTGTAATTGCCTATGTAGCGAACTTTAATTGTTCGAAAACAGCTGCCGTACGAGCGTATGACAAACAATCGAGTGGGATTACGTAATCTTCGGGAGGTTTTAGCCTAAAAATATCGACTGCGCCGGAGGAATTCTTCGTGATTTAATTGAAATGTTTTGAACGCGGAAATTGGAATCTAATGGTTAGTCTGACAGATTGACAGATCTGTTTTTTGGCTATTCATAAACAGTGACCGGCTGAACAGTTTTGTTAGAAGCGAATTTCTTGGAAAATCCGTTTTACCCAGTCGATTGGTTATAACGCTGGGAGATGGATAATTAAGTGTCGACATGAACGTAAATTAACACATGATCCAATTGGAGGGATGGGATTTCACGCACGAATTATCGGGAATCAGGACTCAAATCTGTAATATCGGGTTATGGTGGAAACAGCCCTGTCAGCACTTTGCTGATTCCGATTTGGAACTTCCGCACAATAAATATCCAACAATTCGATTCCCCCGCTCCACGTTTACACATCCCCCTCCCTAAACATCAAAAACAATAACTAGACGTAATTCCCCGTTTCGTTGAAATAGATGGATGCTAATTTTAATGTTCTGCCGACAATTGAAGCGGATTATTTGAATTTTGGGAAGCGTCGAATGAAGACTGTGGCTTGTCAATTTCGATGGAATAATTGTTTATCATCCGAGTCAAGATTCATGGGTGCCTCTCCAAGATCCCCCACCCCATGCAAACGCAGTTGTAATCCGACAACTCTTAAGCAGAGGGTGCAGCAGGAGCGTTCCGAAATTGAATGAGAGGAATGCATCGAGAGTGAGCGGCTGAAAAGTGCGGGGTGTCAGAGTGTCAGAGTGCGGAGCCAGATAGTCATACACACACACGCCCGCACACAGACACACAGAGGGAGATTATTCACCCTTTTGGCGTCGCATCGCATCGGGTGCGTGGCTTGGGGCGACATCCCTAAAAATTAAAAGCCACAGATTTGCTGTACGTTGTTACTACAAAACCGCGGAGAGTCACCCTCACACCAGAGCTCGCCCTCGCCCCTGGAGCCCTAGAGGCCGGTCTAAAAAGCGGGGTGCGAAGGAACTTTGCAAGTGTTCAAAATCGATATGCCTGTATGGGATTTGTCCTTTGTTATTCGTCCGTTCGTCATTGCGTTATTGGTCGCTGGCCCATTATCGAGAAGAGTTGTTTACTTTTTCGATCGTCGCATCACTTCGAGTGCAATGGAATCCCTCTCATCACACGCACTGACAATGTCGGAAAAATTCTAGTACCGCTTTCTTAGTTCGTTTACTGTTTATACTTTGGTAGTTACAAGGTTCGCCTCTTCGCCTCTACGCCCAGAGCTCAGCTGCGCCGCACAGTCGAGTCGAGCGAATGTGCGGTGTACCGTTCTTGTATCGTATCTTTACCTTTGCTACTCGGGACTGAAACCTGCTTGACCCCTTGTTATTTTTATTTAACTAACTTCCTAGTGTATTGACTGGAAGAAGATACCTGGTAGGCAACGTCCAGAGGTCACCGCCGAGACTCTCCCACCGGCACAACCCGCGACCGACCGTACACTCATTTAGCTCTCGGCGTGGCGGAACGCTCAATCTGAAAGTACGGGTAGGTACTCTACCTAAATACTAGCGCTGCACCGGCCTCTTCGCAAAAGACCGACTTTTTATTTCGTGCCGTGGTAGCGCACGATAAGGGCACGTTGACATACTAATCGGGTAAAGACTTTCATCTCGAGAGAAATTGCAACAAAAATTATTGTACGTAGAATTCTAAAGAAAGGAAGTTTTATTTTATTAGAATTCCTCCGCATTGCACTGATAGAGTTCCCCGTAGCTCCAGAGCTGTAGATAAGGTTTCGTTGAAACGCGAATCGTCCAGCAGTGCTAGCCGTACATGCTAGATTCAACTGAAACGCAAATTGCAGATGAAGTCATTAATCCCATTAATCCCTTTCGTGGACGATGATCTTAGCACTTCTCGAGTCTCAACGCGAAAGAGAACAATCAACCGTCAATAATAGGTTCGATTTAAATATGCAAATCCTTTTATGTACGCGCATTGTATGTATGTATAATTACGTTCAACGCCGTACTTGATAGCTGACCTTTTGACAGGCGTCCGATTGACGCGCTGCCTATTTACATATTCTCAACGTACGGGGAACATTCGTATTTACGAATTTAGTACGTTCGATGCTACCCCCTGCCCTCTAATTCATTCCACATAGATGTGCACTGCCGCTCATTGGAGTTCGGACTCAAGGTCAACTCGAGCGAAACGAGGAATACAATATCTAATTAGACAGAAAACAATCGACCGAATGAATATAAGAATATTTGCAGTGTTAATGTGAAGTCGGGTTCAAGGGGGCTGGGTCCACGCGAACCCATCAAGGGATAGCCGTGGCAATCGCTGCAGGCGAACTGCGGCCAAAAAAGGAGCGCGCCATCGAGTCCCTATCTGGGAGTGGTCGTCGTTTTCGCTCTAGTTTACCTTGTGTAGTTGTGTCCTAACTCGAATGAGCGGTAGTGTACATCTAGGTGAAATGGATTGGAGGGCAGGAGGTAGCATCGAACGGTCGCATTGTTTTTATCGGAGAACAGTGGGCGAAAGCGAAACATAACACCGACGAAGGTCGACGGAATCCTCGCACAATACCTTAGCATTGTCTGTTTCGGTCCGCCGGATGGCGACCAGGGGAAAGGGGAGCAGGTGCATGTGAGATACGTCGAGGCAGATAGGACGCTGCTTTGTGAGATACACGAAGCCACACATAACGTTAACATACCGGAGCGGGTTGTGCGGTGCGGTGCGCTGCGGCGTAGCCCTGAGTATTTCGCGGCCTGTCCTGCATTGTATGATAAGGCGAGCCTTACGTAGGACTCTCCTTTGCTTCGCGTTGCTCCGTTTGGACGGGTTCCCTCCCATTGTACTCGGGGGAGATGCCATCGCATCGGCAAGACAAGCCGATTTCCTTCCGGAAATCGCGCGATAACCGCTCGAGGTGTTGTACTGTCGACACCTCTGGTCTCACCCTTCTCGCTTTTGTTTTAAATGTGCGTCCCTTGGAACTAAACCTATCGGGCTATTAGCTACGGCGAACGCACCTCGCCTTTGTGGAAATCTCAATCCTCTACAAAAGCCGGAAAAATGAACGGGCGGTAATCGGTCAATTGAAGACAACTTTAGAACTTGCATTTCAGCGTTTATCTCCAGCATGAGGATACTTAGCTCCTCCGAACTCTCTCTGAGAATCAATGACGCAAATGACTCGCTCAGCATCTTTATGCGGCCGTAAAGTGCAAGAACAGCGGCCTCTGCTACTGTCTTATGGGAAGATGTCGTTGGATTTTTTAGGCCGAACGCCGTGCCGTGCCGCGCCGTACGAAACTTTATTCAGAACACACTGGTTGTTCGGACATAGTTTACGTAACTCTCTCGGTTACGTGGGTCGAATTCTAGATAAGTCGTGCCGCTTCCACCTTCAGCTCTCCATACGCAACGCCAACCGTTGCAATATCCGAATGAAATTTGAGAAATCCCAACATCAAAACGGCTTTTAACTTTCCGCCAGACGCAATGTATCTGCTATACTACCAATAAACTTGTCAATGGTCACACCGGTCGTTTTTGACATTGGATGAAACCTAGCAGTTCAAGCGCCATAAGCATAGATGTTGGATGATTTTCAGTAATTATTTCATCCAGTAAAGGAAAGTCCGGACTTCCCAACCAAAAGACAATCTCTGTCGTTTGGTTCGTTGGGAAGAAAAAGCCAGGACACGTGGACGGAATGAATTGGTAAGTGTTGAGTTCCAGTCTGGATCTGGAATCGGCATGTCATGCGTCATGCGCTATGTGCTGTGTGGCACGGGTTACTTGGTTACTTCACTCCGCCCGAGGCGTACCCTGAGCGCTAGCCGTGACCAGGCGAGTCACGACCTTTCGTAAACTAACCTGCTGATGCTGGCGGGTTCACACACTAACTAACACAGGCGCGCGGCGAAGAGCGAAGAGCGAAAGAAGCAAAGAGAGAGCACATCTGCATCTCGCATACCTGCCTACATTTTCACTGCGGATGTATCGCGTTCGCTAGCCAGAGCTAGGCTTCGGCTGCTCTTCCGAACTTTTGTTCTTCGCTCCGTACTCCGCGCTCTACTCTGCCCACGCACAGAGCGCGATCGCCGCAAATCCAGAACTGCACGAGTACAACACCTGATCTATCACAATCGACATTGGGATCGAATCAGTGGCGGGTTAACCGAGTGGAGGGTCTAGAATCATTCAAGTTAATTGTCGACCGAAGAAAAGAAAAAAAGAGGAAACAGCGTATTTTTACAGCTCGTGTACTTGTTTCTGAAAGGTGAGAGGAATACAGGCGTCGAAATCAAATTGCGGCTAGGACTCGCAATTCCGCCACTGAAATTACGGCTTGATGTTGCTCGTGTGAGTTATAAGGGCTCGGCTGTTTGGACGAGAGCAGCAGAAGTACCGCAATAAAACCACTTGACCTATACGTCTTTGTCTATATTGCCCAATGCGGGAGAATACTCGAACCTCAAACGCGAGGTTTGAGGTTTTTGTCAAAAGATATCTTGCACTCCACTCGTTACAGTGGAGTGGGATTCGAGGAGGGCAGCCGCAGAATGGAGTGATCGCATTGCGGGGTAAAAAGGCATCGCTTTGAGAAATCGATCAAGTGGATACGTCTTGAGTACGTATGTATATTGAATGAATTATCCGCTAAGATGGGGGTCATGGGATGACGGGTTAATGATGAGAAATAGGCGTTCAATTGCATCAATTAGCACTTGCAATTCCAGTTGAGAAGTGGACGTTTGTAGCGCTATACTAAGTGTCGCAGGGTTTTAAACAAATATAATTCTTTTTGAATACTTTTACATAGGTGGGTGGTCCCGTAGGAAGAAGAGTGCAGCGAAGATTTTAGCCCTGGGGGGCTCGAAGACGAGACGGGGGCCGCCCATGGCCATGGCCATGGCAGAGAAAAGGCGTACATAAACAATAAGTGGTCTTTGAACCCCTCCACCCTCAAGCACGTAAATGCTCTCCGAGTATCTCAAGTTAGTCTTAAGGGCACTCGACCCGGTTGGCTCGTCACCTACTCTGATCGGCCGTTGATCGATTGTCCGAGTTCCTAACGGATTTTCTAGGCTAAGGCACAGATTCCATTCCGTTCCTTTTGCAGGGTTAAGGTGAATCGCAGGTACACGTCTGGAGCGCACAATCAGGGTATTCTTTAATACAGGCGATACATTGAAATGGATGTGCGTAGTATAGGTATGTACGTACGTACAACGCAACGTATCTACGTAACAAGTAACTGGCGTTGGCGGCCGGACGACAGGGAAAAGGCGGACGCGCGAATTCGGGGGTGACTACGATCCCATTGTACTCCTGGGCTATTAGAGGGATTTATAGCGATCGTCGGGCTCCGTACTTCGCCTGTTAGACGGCGCGGGATGTCCTTCGAATTTGTTAGCTAGAAACCGTTTTATTTACGGGCTGGCGGAAAGCGAACCTGAAGACTCTTCACTCGTTCGGTCAGTGCAGTATCGGTTCCAGTTTCAGTTTCAGGTAGTTTACGGTATAATCAGTGCTACAAATCTCAAGAGGTAATCTCAATAATGAAAATTCAATATAGGTAGTCTTTTAAAGAGTACATGTAATGATAATACTTGGCGTGCGCATCAAGTCCGAAACCTCAGCAAATTCAAAACAAACCGGCTAATGCCTCCGTGCGCAGGGAGCAGAGGGTGAAGGGCTAAGGGCTAAAGGCGCGGTCTCCGACACAAATCCAGTTAACTTGCGAGATTGCTTTTAAATTGAAAGAAAGGGTAATGCTCAGGTCAAAGGATAACTTCTGCAAACAATATTCCCCATTAGTGAGGGGCGAGTTTTTAAGGAAGCGCATTTTTCTCCCGCTCTTCCGATAAAAATTGTTGAATAATGTAGTAAAGCAGATTAGCGGACGTAACGAAGGCGGGTGCAGGAGATAGGATCTCTAGAAAGATGAGATTAACATTCGCCCCAACCTGAAGTGGCGACTGAGCCGAGATAAGAGACAACGGATAATTCGGATGTACAAATTATGGTTTAAGCGTTGAATAGCCCAACCAGGATATAAGAGGAGTAAAAAACGCGTCTGGATGTTCCTTCATTATTTCGACCTTTCCCCCGTCTCGTCTGGCAGGAGGAACTTATTGTTATCTTCGCGAGCTGTGCACGAGTTCTGCCACAAAAGGCTGTACGGTTTATTCCCGTGTTTTTAGGTCTAATAAAGCCTGGAATTAGGCCGAAAGGCAGAACCTTACCTGTGGTGAAGAGTACGATGGCTTTTAGGCAGGAGTATTCAGCGGAATCGACGTGTAGCGCTTTCAGCTTCTCCACTTGTTCCTGGAACAAAACGCGAATTTTTCCACCATCCAATCATTAGATTCGAATTGTTTATCATGACGTTTCGTTATTCCGAATCTGATCTTAAATTAGTGTAAAAATCACCTCACCTGGAATATCCTAATGTGGTCCATAAACTGCACCACCCTATCAGCGCACATCGGCGAGGCGTGTAATCCAGCGGCGGCGATTAAGGGAGCAACATGCAAGGGCATGGAGCATTGACTTGCGTTCAAAACGAACAGCTCCGACCAGACTAGCCGCAGAAGCGCCACCTTCAAAAGAATCATCTTGCTATTGAGGCCACCCTTTGCTTTGTTCCAACAGAATTTTCTGTAGGAGCAACGTTCCATCGACAGTCAGAGAGTCGGAATTGTGCGCAGTGTATTGAAGCGAAATACATACTACCATTTGAAACATTACGGTCAATTGCAAATTGCAAATTGACAATTCAAATGTCAATGTTTATGCAATCGCCAAATGTCAACTCGTTGGGAATTTATTGTGGTAAAAATTAAAAGTAAACGTGTAAACGGCGCCGGCGCCGGCGACCTCACCTGATCTGTCACTTGCAAGTCCGGAAAGAAGGGAATATTCCTGGCCCATTCGACGGCGGAGAAGAGCAGTCTAGCCGCCAACTCGCAAATGTTGTCTATTCCCATAATGTTGTTCGCTTGGATGCACTGCCCGTATCTGCTTGTAGGGTACGGTTCGGCCCTAAGGAGAAGGGAAATGTAGCTGCTCAGATATGTGTGGCTGCTAAGGGACGTGGAAACTGAATCCGTCGAGTTCAAGAACTGGTTGGGCAAACCAGGTAGAGCTGGCTGGGATGGTGGCACTCTTCCTCTTTGGACGGCTGGAAAATAGTTTTTTCGGTCTTTTCTTATTAGTTGACATTTATCCTGTTTTTTCGTCCGGCAGACTTGGATTTAGCAAACCGACCGAATCGGAGGGTTCCATGATGGAAGGAATTCGTTTTTGAAGTGCGTTACCTTGCCATCAAAACTTTTTCGTACGATCATATTTACATTCCCATCAAAACAAACATTTTCACACATAAGGGTACAATATTTTCCACGAGAAAATCTGTAGGCAATACCGTGAAACTGTTGCTTTTAGGATGCAACCTACGTCAAAGTAACTCTAGAGAAGCTACCTTAATTTTCTTTTGGGAATTGGAACGGTCGCTCCGTGCCTACTTTTAGTATAGTAACATCCATACATATGATTATGGCGCGTTTTTTTCCTCTGCATGATAAATTTGTCACATTTATTACGAGTTTATTAATGGCGACGGCCGCACGTCAAACCGACGAATGCCGGTTCGAAGGGACGCAAAAAACGTGACAGGACAATAATGTACACGTCTGTTGGAAAAAAAATCGAGGAGGAGAGGGACAGAGAAAAAAGTCAAACACTGATCGTGGCAATCAATGTTAATTCAAACGTCAAAATTTATATAAATGATCTTAGACAGAGTCCGACCTACCTGATTAATGGTGTGTAATACCGATACCGATACCGATTCACATGGATCGAGTTGGGAACGACTTGAAGAGTCGTAGACTCCACCGAAGAATATACTTTTGAAACCGGAGTTGTTACCGGAGATTACAATTCAGTTTGCGACCTACGACTGATTTGATGATTTCCCTTCAAAACTTTGTTCATGACAATAATTTCTAAAATATGTATGAGTATAACGAATTAATAGCAATTGAGCCACAAATAGCGCACTGTCCCGGTTAAGGAAATGGATGAATACAATATGACTTAGCGCGGAGGGCAAATTGATGCATTGTTGGTTTGGAGCGTTGGAATAAGTATACGCGAATTCCCTCGGTCATTCGAATTTGTGTTGGGGCGCGCGGAGTGAAGAGGGTCCGGGAGCAGAGGTAAGGCGATATGTTTTTGACGCGGTAATATATGTGGAGGAACGGTTTTCCCATATAGTGACCACCGAAAAACCATTAATCTCCGGCCGGTCGTTAATGTATGCAAGCGGTAAACGATCCTTTAGGAACAGGGAAAGGTCCCTTTGTTGGCCCTTACGGTCAAGTATCTGTATATTAAATCGATCAATCATCCGCAAGAATGGAAGTGGAAGTAGAATGGAAACGAGGGGCTTCGCATATACATATTGCGCCTGTATACGTACGAGTATGTAAGACAGGGATGCGTGCATATTTATGTGCGAGGCTTTGCTTTTCGGATATTTCCCCGGGTCTCTCGAGCTCTACTGGTTGCTCCGGTCCTACGATTTATGTTCGTACGTCATCCATCAGCAATGTGACTGCAAACTGGGGATTGACGAAAGAATGTCGAAGAAAATTCTAAAATGAATTGTCGAAACGATACGAAGCATTCTATTAATTGGTTGTTTTTTGCAAGAACAAAAATAGAAAATGTTTAATAGATCGAGTATTAATTACAATTTTGGTTTCCGGAGCGTAAGCCGATTAGGATCTCGAAAATAAAATTGCGCCCAGGGCCCTGGCCCCCCAACCCAGTTAATCCGCCACTGGGCCCGGCGCGGCGCGGCGCGGCGCGGCGCGGCGCGGCGCGGTGATGGCGAAGAGGTCAAAGTTACCTAGGAACCGTACCGCATCTGGGCATCTGGAAGAGCGAAGCAGTTACGGTCTGAGCATAGAGGTCACAATTCTTTACGCCGTCCGAGCGCAAAAGGCGAATTTGGACGTTAGAAGGAGCAGGAGGGAGATGCGAAAGTCGACCCTAATACGGCTTGAAGTATGTCAAAACATAAACTGCATTCCAGCGCGCTTGTAGACATTTATAATTTGCAGTGTGTATGGGAACTGGGAACCTGTTTTTCAATTCGATTTCATGTCCTTTTAACCGCGAATTAACTCGGGATTAGCGGGGAATTACGGCGTCACTTTAAACACGGATACACCGATAGGTTCGGTTCTTCAGTACGCGTGGGCGGAAAATCGATTCTCGAAAGGCGCCTTTTGTTTCGGACGGTCGAAATTCGGGAAGAGCCGAAAACGGCACGGAATTTCTGCAGCGCAGCGCAACGCAGCGCTTGAGAAGCGAGGAATGTAAAAGTGTATGCATGAAATCCCGTATTATAATTCAGTACTCTCTTTGGAGAGTTGCTATGCTGAGTATGGTTATCGTGGGAAATAACCTTAGCTGACCCTGACCTCGAACGAAGACCAAGCGTGTACCCGAGAGCTCTGGGGCCATAATCAAATACCATGAACAATTAAGTCATCGCGACTCGTCCATACGTTCTCATTCTTCTGCACTTCGCATTTCGACCCTTAAGGTTTTTGTGGGGATGACGACAGGTTTATTTTTTCGCGAAAAGTTCTAAACGAAACTTATTTGACTCTACTTGGCGAAACTATTGCCGATTACAAAACCGGAATAGGTTTGTTCCAATTGGTTTAAAGTACCATGAGTGTGCGCAGTACGATTCATTCATTCCAATTAAAAGCACCGCGCACACTCGACTTGCCGACTGTTCTTGAAAGAAATCTTATGCGTATTTCCTATTTGAAACAGCTATCCTTAGTTTTATTGGCCATCGTCCAAGCCTATTTGGTGTAACAAATAAAAAAAAACATCAACAAAAATCGTTAACCCGTATCCGTTTAAGGAGTTTTAACTAGGCCCGTGAACTCTTCACGACGCGAGGAATAAATGAATCACACCACAAGGCAAGTGAAGCTGTCAGATGCGGGCTGCTGGCCACAGGGTTATCGTTTATGCAAATTCTCCAATAATAAGGCCCGGGGCCCGCTTTTATTCCAGTGATTTGTTTCCTAGTAGGAAAATGGGGTCGTGCTTTTTAATGGAAGCGGAAAGATGAATGGGTTTCAGTGGAGAACAAGTGTTGCGCCACCTTTTAACCATCATCCCTGATCCCTGATCCCTGATCTGGCGATTCGACGCGGGGATATGGGTTTTGGCCACCATGCCACAGGTAGATGAGGTTAGGAGATTGTTTGGGTTACAATGGAACGCGCGAGTAGGTACGGTTTTGTTCGGATTCAAAACAGAATCATCCGTGAGCGCCCATGCACTATTTATTTAGTTAAAAGACGGGAGACCGCAATTAAGCGCTATGCATTCCACGAGAGTTTTAATATTATTGGAAATAAATTAGTTTTCACTGCCGACCGACTTTTCATCCGAACGTTTATTTGTAATGCCCAGTGTTCTCTCTAATACATCGAGAGTGCAGATCGCGACACTCGATTCGTTGAAACTTATCTAGGAGAGAACCCTCGTCCGTTCAAAACAAATACCCTCGTGTAGTTGAAAGTCGGGTTGTTTGTTTAGGATTAAAACCTCGTGAAAATACGCATACATAGTACCAAAGTATTAAACTCAATATTCAAAGCGCAACTCGAAATCTGGAGAGCGAAATAAACAGAATGCTCTTGTCATTTTCCCGTTGCGCATTCTTTCTTCAAAGTTCAAAGCGTCAGGCCGTTAGTTATTATATCAATCTATAGATGTGTAATGAACGGTTCAGCGTGATCCTCCAGTTGAAACCGAAATTGAGGAGTCGGCCCTTGGCGTGATATTATCATATTCGGCAGGTAGGACAGCGTTACCGGGCATGGCAGTGCAAGACAGGGGTGGAAAAATGGCAAAAGGAACCAGTCTTGTCTGGGCGAGCGGTTCTCCCCAAGTACGCGCGGCGCGGTGCGGTTCGTCCAAGGGTGGATCTAGGTAGGGTGACAGGATGGATGACCAGTGTCCAGTAAACATTATGTAAATCAATCCGGGGTCCGCTTTAAGGGATTTATTCAAATGAAGAAGGGCATTTCGTGGGAAAGGAGGTCCTCCTTTTTCGCAAAGCTCTCTTCACGAGGGCGCACCGTTTATTTCGCGATTATTGCCAGCCACAAGGGACCACCGTTCATATGAATAACAGGAGGGACGGATTTCTCTGGATCTAGCTAGATCTTCGGGAAGTTTCAGTGAGTTTACGGGCTTCTTGATTTCAGAGGAATTCCGATGGGGTTCTCCGTATTCTGTGACTTTCGAAGGCTCTATCGCTCTTCGGGAAGTTTCAGAGGATTGTTCGAAATTTAGAGATTCTCGACCGGTTTTGTAATATTATATTATAAGTAGGTACTTCTAAATTAAATTTGTTTTTGTTTTATTTTTTAAATTAATTTTTCGGTTTTCGAACGCGCGTTTCTCGGTTTTCATTGGCCTCAGGCGGTTTTCGAAAAGTTCGGACGCAACAACCGTCGTATCCCCATGTTTTCGTCCAGTTTGGTAGGTATTCATTCCTCCAACGAGGACCGGAATAACGAAAAAACGAGTTCACGGAAAGAGAAACAGTGGAAGCGGACGCCACAATTAAATTAATGTAGTGTGCGATGAAATATCTGTCGCATGAGACGTCGGGGGGACTTAATGCGCCGGATTCGAGGAAATCGCTCTACTATTTATGTTTTGACAAGCGTAATGGCCCTACGTCATTTACGTAACATCTTGTCCTGCTTTCGAGTCGTAGTCCTAATGTCCTTCACTTGGACTCGTCCGTCGATTCGCCCCCCGAAAGTTTTCCATTGTTTTCTTTAATTGGCCACGATACTTGTGTTATTTCTTCTTTCGCATTACATACTATATTAACCCTTCTTCACTTGTTTTCGCCTATCCCAATTCTACCTTTAAAACGCGAAATGAATTCGTACAGCAGAAATGGGTGGAAAGGGCTTTAAAGAAATGTATAGATCTAAACGGCTGATAAATCTCCGAACGATCAATAGGAGGCTGAACGGAAAAGTTTGTGGACATTGGAGGCATTAAATAATCTGATCCGAAATGTATTAAACATTCAAATAAGCCAGAAAACGTAATAACATCGCTTATTGTGTCCAAAGTTCATTGTCCACGTTCGTAAATAAGTTATAACCGCAAAATAGTCGATCCTCTGGATAATTAATCAACATACAGCGACTTCTCGGCTTTTAATCAATTTATTGGCGTCAGCACACAAAATATTGGGCTTTATTTCGTCACATATCCAATATTTTGCGTTCCGAATGCACGACATCGCTCGATGGGCTTGAAATAATGGACCTTGGCAATTATCAACCACTACTGAAGCCGCTTTCAATTATTAGAATCCAATACTTTTCTAATAATAAAGTTCAGTTCATTAAGGTAGCCTCCTTAGATCAACGAAATCTTTCCGCCATAACCCTTTCCCGTTGTTTCGGAAAAAAACATTCATTTATACAAAGCACAAAACTGAAACAAACATAATAATGTAACACTAACGCATAGAAGTGAAAATGGCGCAACTATAATTCAAGAATAAAACCACAGACTGCAGGCGAATAGCATCCAGTCGAAATAGACACGAACATAATGAAGAAAAATGAAATTAGCTTCAAAGAAAATGACGGCACGTTTCGTTAGGAAATGTCGGATTTTTCACTCACCTTCCCTCCTCATTCCCATTTTCATGCACTTTTTCAATCGGCAATATTGGCACTGGTTCCTGTGATGTTGGTCGATGGGGCAGTTCCTGCTACCCCTGCAAGAGTAAGTCAGGTTCCTCCGCACGCTCCTCTTGAAGAATGACTTGCAACCTGCGAACCAATACGAATCGAATTTCACATTCCGTTTGCGTTTTAAGAGTTATTAAGTCATTGCTCATCCATCACGACACTCGTGTGCTTTTAGCCAGTAGAATTGAGCCGTTAAATTAAACTTCAACATTGAGATTCAACTTTCTAAAATTTCAAACTTTTGCTATTAAATTCGAGTTACCAACAATGCCTAGGTAATGCCAGCGCCAGTCCAATAAAAGGTACAAATCACTGAATATTATTACACTCTCCAAAACATTTTTGTTATTTCGTAATATGATTCGGGTTCTTATGAAGTACATATGAGGTACATTCAGAAATGAGGCAATCCTTGGAAACTTTGTTTAAAGAGTTAACCATTAAAATGAAATTGTCTCGAAGGAAAGAGCAAGGGCGATTGAAGAGCGTCACGTCCCAAAAAAATTGCTCGGATGTAAAAAAAGGAGACGTAGATGAAAGAGGAGAAGGGAATTTACCGCTTGGTGTAGAAAGGGGACGGGGAGTATTTTTAGTGCAAGAAAATTGGGGTGGCTGGAATGTGTGGGGTGCGGAAGTGAAACTGAGCATTCCTCTTCAGCAAATACCGAGTGGACGAAACAAATGAAATTTTTTATTTAGGTATAGGTATTTGGAAATTTTCAAAAATAAGTTCTTTTCCAAAAGTTCGTTATATTGTGAATGTTAAGTTCCCTATAAAACTATTTCATACCAGAATTTGAGAATAGCTGAAGAGGGAAGACAAGAGCAAGCGAAGAGAAATAGTAGAGCGAGAAACGAGAAGAACAAGGGAGGAGAAGGGAAGCGCCCGGGGCAGGGATGGGAGGGTGAAGTGCGTGCGTGGGACGAAAGGAAATCCGAGGGTGAAGGCACGTCGGGGGTGGCACGCTATTTTTGACAACCCATCGGGGAATTGGGAAGAAAAATGAGCCCTTTATAAAAACACTTTGGCCATAAAACTATAAAACTCTTAGCGTTACATGGCTCATGTGACAACAAAAAATTACTTTTTTGTGATAATAAAGTTTTAAATTAAACTTCGACCCGCAATAAATCTCCGAATGGGAAAACCGAAACCTTCGAGGGGAGGAGATTCATGTAGACGGACCTGTTTGAAGGAAACTAACTCGATGGCCCTGATAGTTCGCATTCGGAAACTAACTCGATGATTTTGGTGGTTCGCGTTCGGAAATGATCCAACAGAATATTTCCAATTGACAATAACAAATCCTTTTGGTGAAAGAAAGTATTTTTTTGAGTAGAATACATATTATTTATTTGGATGAACAAATATTTTTTATAGTGATCAGAAACTGAGTGTTATGGAATCTTCGAGTAGGAGAGAAACTTTGTTTTGAGTAGAATGAGAATCGCCGGAGGTGCGCCTGTTCGGCAGTTGGTCGGGGGGGTTGATTGGCGGAAGGGGGAGGGAGGCGTAAACTAGGTGGCGTTGTGGGGGTGCGGTATTTAATAAAGCAAAACAAAAACCTCCTTCCCTAAATTATCTTTTAGTTGGTGCGTTTACGTTTTTACTTGCGCCGCAGTTCGTCCGGCGCGGATTTATAACACAGAAAGTTACGGATATTTCACGGAGATTTGCATACGCTGAATATTCACGAGTGTCAAATGGAGGGTTTTTTTGGCACCCGCGGTGTATTGGGGGTGGATCTGCTCTTACCTGGCGCAAGGGATGCTGGTGGGGAGGTTGACTACCGGAAATTGGGCTAATAATGTACTGTTTTTTTTTTATTATATAGGTGTGAGTAAACTGGAGGACCAAAATAAATGTCGCGGGAATGGAGACAATATTGCCGTGAATAGACTTGAAAGATGAGGAATGGATGCGTTTACTGTGATTTTATCCCGGCTAGAAAATTATTTATTCATTAGAATGATATGCGAATTATTTGGGATGGGAAGAACTAACTCAATGATCCCGGCGGGGAAACTAGAGTGGAAGCGACGGCCACTCCCGGGCGGGAACTCGATGGCGCGACCCCTTTTTGGTCGCTAATTCGATTGGGAGAGTTGGCGCGCGCAAACGTAAAGTTTTGGGGCGCGGATCGTTGAGTTAGTTATGGGACCGCTGGCGTGAAGTTTAGGGCCGGAATCGTCGAGTTGTTGGGCGCAACCGTGGGTCGTGTTATTTTTCGAATTTCGCGGGGATCACGTGCAAATGGCGTCGAGGGAGCGCTAAATTTTGCTTTGCGCCGATTGTATTTCGTACGACTGTACGAGTTACCTATAGGTACATATAATTTACTCCACCTCTTCCCATATGATTACCATATTATTCATAGTTTTTGAAGGAAAGATTTATTCCCGTTTTTAAGGAGCGCGTCTTTTCGTATTAACGGTTAAGTACTGCGGCAGTGCGTCGCTCGAACAATTCAGGTTTGTCGGTAGGTATCCGAAGATAGAGAGCGCACATCGCGGGATCGGCGATTAGGTTTGTGCGGGAACGTGGGATCGTCCCGTCAGTCGATGGGATTCGTGCGGAAATCTTACCTTCGCAAGTGAACTGTCCATAGTGCTTCCCCGAACTTTTGTCACCACAAACAACGCACTCGATGTTCTGGTTCTTATCGCCACTGTTCACACTGTTTTGCGAGTTTTGCGACGGAGTCTGTCTGTTGTTGATGAGCGTCAGGTCGGAGTTCTCCAGAGTCATGGGGTTCAAGTTGGCGGCCAGGGGGTTCAAATTAGCGGAGGCGGGCAGCGGGTTCAGCGCGTTGCCTAAAGTGTTGAGGCTGGTCGGAATCGGGTTCACCAGCGACGACTCGCGCCAAGAACTCGCCACCAGAGCCATCGTTTCGTCCTTAACCCGATCGGAAAAGTGGTCGCTCTCTCAGCCGTGCATCTCGCGACCTCTCCCAGCCTCCCTCAACGAGGGACTTGCAGGTGCAGTTGCAGTTGCAGTTACAGATGCAGCTCAGACCCTCGGAAGAAGCGACCTCCGCTCAGGACGAAAAAGGGTCGATTTTTTGACGGACGCCGGAAAGTTGGGAAATTCGACGTCCAGCGGAGCAGAGCACGTATCAGAGCATTCGAGGTGATAAGGTCATCCCCTCGGCACACTCTAGCCTCTACTAGTGACCTTTCGGTCTCGGGCCCGACACTGACTTGGCCTGGGCGGTCCGGGGAGGTCCCCGGTTCACAGTCGGGTCACGATAGGCCACGGGGCGTTACCTAATCGCGTAGTGGGGATACGACACTCCGACATACGCTCCAGAAAAGCAAACCGCGCTGGATGCCGAAGCCGAAGCCGAAGCCGACGCCGATGCCGCTAACTTCACCTTCACCACGCGACCAGTGCGACACCCCCGCCACGCCACATCTCTTCTAAGCAACCCAAGTGCGCGACTCCCGAACCGCACTCTCACCAGTCTTCCTTTCTTCCTTGCCTCTGCTCGAAACGTTCATCCTAAACTATCGCCTCGCCTCGGCTCGTCTCCTTGCTGCTGTGGAGTGTAGGGTTCAGAGCATCCCATCCGTTGATCCGTTCAGTGTCCGACCACCCAACAAACGGACTCGGTACCTCTGACTTCACCTTTAGCTGTAGCTTTAGCTCTGGCGTTTGCCAGAGTGCTGACCACGTGCTTAGGTCCTCTTCGTACCACTGTCATCCATGTCATATCGACTTTCCGGTATTCGAGATTCACCACCTCCATCAAACGGTATTCTAGTATATCGATTCGCTTTATTTTCTACTTAGAAAAATATGTACCAACTTTCCACTTAGATTCTATCCACAGTCTACTCATATTCTACTTAGATTCTTCTCGTGTTTTATTCAAATTCTACTCAGATTCTACTCAAATTCTACCTAAATTCCACTAATCTATTCATTAAAAAAAGTTATCTAGTTTGCAACCAAATTCATACTCACGCGGTAAAAACTCATTCTTCTCTAACCAGTGAACCCTTCACTTGACGCGATTAAAATTCTATTCTATTACTAAAGATACCTTCGGGAAAACAATCAATTTCATAACAGTGATATCCAATACAACATTGTTTTCCAATTAAACCTGTCCACCCGAATTCACGGAATCTAGAACCGCCTCTTCCCTCCCATTTACCTATTAGAGCAGTTAGTTCAAACTTCATCCCCACCCATCTGCTCTCCTATTTCCATCATTAAACAGCGAACCACATATCCATGCGATTGCAAAAATAAATTGACGTGATTTACACTTTTGGTCTCTCCTACTTCACTTTGACATGTTCAGTAAAAGGTATCCGCATCATTCTTGTGGTTTGAAGATAAATCCTATACTCAGTGACTAATCTCGGTTTGGTTTTCAAAAGTTTCCCTGCAGTGGTTCTTTCGTTAAAACAACTATCTTCCAATATTCTGCACTACGAATTGGTTTTTAAAATTCCAGTATGAGAACCTCAAGTGTCGTATCATAGACTACTCTTGGAACTGACACTTATTCTCCCAATTGAATCGTGATTGACGTGTTTTGAACTGAATTGAATTGAATCGACACAAACATAATAATCGACTTCAACAGCAGGCACCTAAACAATAAAATTTTGAAGAGTAACACAAACTTATCCGAAACTACAACTTGTACAAGTAATCCGACACTCCAACGCAGGCCGTTTCTGGAAGAATGCGGCGTTCGACAAGGGGTGCGTGGAAGGCGAGAATCGAGCTGACCGTGCGGCGAAAGATCGATGTTGGACGGTGGACTTAACGAATCTGTCATGTTCGGTAGAATTGGCTAATTTATGGTGGAATCTAAAGCCCCTAAATATGAAACGTTTGACATCTGGCCTCCATTTAATTTTTACGTTTTACTGCATCGTAAACCGCTGTTTTAAATTAGCTGTGCGGTCGTTCCAGCTTCGTTCGGCCGGCCGCGGACGCGGCCGCAGCTGATTCATCTCTCGCATGCCACGGAGCGCTGCTGTTTGAAATTCCTTTTCGGGACACGACAAATTGCGGACTTTATCGACCTGAACTGTGAAAATAAGATCGCGGCCTCATGGCGAATGTCAAACTATCACCTTTGATTATACTATATAATAATAATCAATGCTATCACTCGCCCGCTTTCCTCTCGATAAAAAAGGCACCCAGTGGCAATTCGTCGCCACGGACTCGATTTGAATTGCTAAGCCGTTTTATCACCACTCGCAACCTTAACATTTCCTCATTCGGTACATTCCATAATTGTTCTTTAGAAATGAAATAAATAAAAATAACTTTGACAGCCAGAGTTGCCAGGGCCCGACTATTTAACTTGAAATTGAGCGAGAAATTCAACTCGGTTTGCGATCAAGTGAATATTCAGCGAACGGTCAAACGCAATGCGTACGTCCAGACGTTGAGTGTCATATTTCATCGGATCGCCGCAGCCGTACCGGCCCGAGTTGGGCTGTCACGTAAGACCCAGGGCGAAGGGGTGAAAAATGCGGCTCGAAGCTCAACCCCATCATTAAAACTTGTCCGCTCGAGGTCGGGCCCTCGGAACCTTAAGCCAAAATGAGGCGATGCGCAAAGTCCGAGGAACAGGTCGGTCGGTGGGGACCGGCCCTTACGGCATCGGCATGTGCAAAGGGTCCCGGGCCCATGACCTTTGGAATTCCCACGGTCGGCTCGGATCCACACATGTGTTTGCGTTGCGTTACGTCGAGCCGGACTCGAATGTCATCAGAAAAGCGCACGAATGTAAATTCCCGGCCGTTCGCCCTTCTACCCTCGGCCCTCAACGAAAATATTAGTATCGGCTCCTTCCTCAGATTTATGCGAAAGATATGTTAAGCAGGGAGGGCAGCTTTTACATGGAATTGGAATTTTCGGCCTGTTCGTGGTAGTCGAAGGGAACCGCACGGAACGTACCCATTGTCATTGTAATTTTTTCCTTCGGACTTTCGAATCGACCTAATTCCTGCGATCCCGGCACTTCCGTTGCACAATCGCTCCGTTTAGGTATGATAATTCGTGTCGCACTCCTTTTGCGGTACGGTCGAGAGGTGCATATACCTAAGTATAGTTCCTTCCTTAGTCCTTTAAAATATGAATTCGCTTCGTATACTTCGTATAACTCTTTCATAACAACAATGCTTGTCCGCGTGTTTCATTTGACCTCCTTCCACCCCATTCACCCTAAACTCAACGTTTGTTTTTGCTGATTAATTCAATACAATATATTTTCGGCATTTCGTGGCAAATCCGCCACTGCATGCCGGCGCCGGCGTGACGATGCGCTCTGTGCTCGAATAAGAAAAGAGCAACTCATTTACGCACTTGGAATCGCGGGGTCGAATGTCAGTCTAGCGATAAGATTGTACTGGAAAAGCAAATCTCGACCGTTTCCATTTGGAAAACAGCTAAGTGAAAATGCGGCTCGAAATCGCCGTCCCTTAATTAAACGTTAACTAGGTGCATATATGCAGGATTAGAATTAGGTACTGTACGTCCTCCAGATCCGTATCGAGGGTCAGGCGCCCCCCTGTTTATCTACCCGCGGCCTTGCGTGTTATTCCGCGTGCCACGGCACCTGTCGACCATTATTCTCGCAAAAGAACCTCCAGGAGGGTCGGCCGCTTTTGAAAGGGTTGAACACAGCCACCGGAACGTAAGGTGCAGCGGTGCAGTGCTTGTACGGATGCGGACCAGATTTTCGCTCATTAGGTATGTAAAGATACCTACTCTCCATTATTCCTGCCGTTTGGTCCCGCAAACCCAACAACAAACACCACGACGCGACGCATCTTTTCGGAAGGTCGGCAGATCACCTGCGCTGCGTGCGCACAAGCCGCGCATTACATTATCCCTTTTGTCATTGAAATATGGAAGAGATATTATTAGGGTTATCTCCGGTGAGCGGCGGATATATGCGATGACCCTCAGAAAAAGGGACTCTCGATATTTACATAAACCGTTTCAGGGTAAACGAGCCCTTTCCGCTTTCAATTTCCAGCGGAATATGACCCCCGGAATCATTTTGCAAAAATAATGATAAAGCCTTCCATAACATGTGCGACTCGTTGTTTGGACTTATGGTATTAGAATTTTTATCTATTGTTTGGTTGTTATTTTGTTTATCATAGCCGACTCCCACATCCACAAATTCCATCACCAAACGTCCAGTTTACCTATTTTCCTTCCCAAACTCCGTCCAATTTGCAGATTGACCGAGCCTTTAGGACGCAGATGTGCCTACTGTCAGCGCCGGAGGTTTCCCATTGGTCATTGCGATAATGGTATTTCCACAGGGGAATACTCATTTGCCAAACGTGTCCAGGCGTGAAATATGCACTTCACGAAATCTGTTTATCCATCGGCCACTGCAATAGCCAACCAGCTTACCGCAAATTAAGTCGATTTTACAAAATTTCGGTATAGTTATTAGAGGGAAAAATAACTCATTATAGTAGAAAATTGAAATTCATCGTTTGCATTACAAAACAATGCCTTTTCATACTTTTCAAAACGAAGTTTTAATTAAAACTTCAATAACCAATAACTTCGTTTAGAAAAGTATACATTGTTGGGCCACGGGCCTTTCACTACATTGGTAGGCGTTTCGCTACTTTAGCGGGCGTTTCACTACATTGGTGGGCGTTTCACTGCATTGGTGGGCGTTTCACTACATTGGTGGGCGTTTCACTGCATTGGTGGGCGTCTCACTACATCGATGGGCGTTTCACCACATTAGCAAGCGTTACACTGCATTAGCGAATGTGTCAGCGAGCATTATCCGCCACTTTCAGTCGGCCGGGCAATTTCCTCGTTCTCCCTGTCCAAACGCTGCACTGCATTGAGCGATAGAGGAGCGCGATTCTTAATGTCACATTAGTTCGCAACAAAGGCGTTATTTTGTCTGCGAGAAGCGCGATGAGTCCTTTTCCGCATCGGAACAGAGGCGAGAGGAGTGCATCGCAAAGAACAATGATCATTGTAGTGGGCTCCACATATCACTCGTGAGAGTGCGGCCCCCTTAACTCATTATTGTACTCTTCAAAACGAAGTTTGTGATTATACTCTTCAAAACGACTTTTCTTGAAAAGCGGTCGAAAAAAACCGTAAGTGCAATTACGTTCGGATCACCTTATGCAGAGTAAACGCTAATACGGAGTTAATTGAAATACAATTGGTCACGATTTAATTTTGAGGAGTTTTAATTATAATCATTGTCATCTTGACGAAGGATCTTCAGAAGAGGAGCCCAGTAAGCATTGAAGACGCTGGGATGCGGCAATTATATGTATCTGCGATGTTAGAGAGAATTCGGCCGAAACGTCAGATGCCGTTAAATCGCGAAGCATTAATCTTCGTACGGACACGCAGCCTCACAATGAGCACATTCAACGGGCGTTTAACAATGTACAATGGACACGGGAATTGCGACAGCTCGTAGCAGTCGTAAGTCCTCTTGTTCCGTCAAGAATCCTCCAGCAAAACATCGCTGCGTCGCACGTCTTAAGTTGGGAGCTATTTGCGGAGTGATTAGTCGAGAAGTTGTGTTCCGTCCCCTTAATTAATATCAAGGGGTCCACACATTCCGAGGCGCGACATGCCGTCCGTGATGTTTGATTGTGCATACATATGTCGTGTGAAAGAAGCGATGTCCGGGTGTAGAAATTACAAATCATCTTTCAATATTTATTTTTATTTCTATTTCTATTTATTTTCGCTGAAATCGTTGAAAAAAATTGATATTCAGGATCATCCCAATAAAATGTTCGTTTTCACTGTAAATTTACAGAATTGCAAATAAACGGAAATTTCATCTAATTATTACAACGAAAGAGACCGTTACTTCCACCCACCAATGTTGCGACAACATCAGTTCTCTTAGAAATCGCGCTTTTGATCCGCTTCCCGACTAAACATTCTACTCAACGCCCAAAACAAAGAAACCCTTCCTCCCGACGTGAATGCCAGTTTTACCTATAACTGGCTATAAATCACGCGATACCACCGGAAACCCATTGTCCCGGAATCCGCAGCGCTCATTTAAAAATGATAAGTCCGGCTTTTCCCACAAAAAATTAAATCACTGTCCGACTAAACCAGTGTGGGGTGGCCGAGGGCTGGCGCTAATTACTTATTTGTGGACAGGTGTTCCGATTGCGTTGCGGCCTTTCGAGCAAAACGCAGCTATGTGGCTCCGAAAAGGCAACCAACAACCAACCCCCTTTTTAGTCACGGAAGAGCGGACTGCGTCTGCTTTGTGCCGTTTCCGTTTACTCGGTGGTTAAAACATTATCAGAACTAACTAGGGGGAAACGAACGGACCGTGACGTTCGAGGACTTTGATTTGGATGTTTGTACCTACTGGCGATGGCGTGGCCCTTTTAAACTAATATGAATATCCGGGTTGTTTTCTTAAAAAAATTACTTTTCATTTTAACGCTCAATCCGCAAGAGGATACGCACGAAAATCTGGCGGTTCGGCGCGTCAATTTCCATCATGAATACATTAGGCGTCTCTCACACTTTACAGGGGAAAAAATTACATCTCACCGCCGGAGAATGTTTATGGTAATCCGATAGGGAATATGTTCTATAAATGAAACATTTTCACTGGATTCCGGATAAAATTCCGATTTGCATAATTTTATTGTGGGTGCGGATCCCACAGCCGGATCGTCCGCCCCTCGCGGAAATGATTAAATAAGCTATGCTACGCTATAGTTTTATTTGCACCTTTCCGTCCGACAATAAAGCGGCCGATTTGCAAGGCAAAGTGCTTTTTTCGCGCCCGCGTTAAGCCCGAATGAAGCCTGTTTATCGGTTCTAAAAGAGACGGAAAGATGCGCCCTGAGCTTAATATTTCCGGGGGAGCCGTCAAAAATTCAGAGCCGAAAGCAAACGCTTGCTTTATCACTGAATATTCAAGAGTTTTCGTGAACTGTCACTTGTCCATATGTTTGTCCGTCCGTCCGTTCGTCCGTTATCCACCCGTCCGTTCGTTCGTCCTTTCGCCCCTTGTGGATTGTGTCACCATAATTACGGGTGCATTTCAAATCATACCAATTAAAAAATTTGTAATTATGCACTAATCTTACAACGTAAGAACTCATCCTATTATAGCTAATTATCAGATGTGAAAAGTAAACGTTAAAACAATACTTTCTTCCCTGGTAATGATAATGACGATAATTGGCCATAAATGATCGAACGTGTAAATTGAACTTTACACCCATTTGCCAACATTGGATACAGCGTTAATTCCCCGTCGAAACGCCCACGCTCCCACCCTAAGCATCTCAATGTTATTTGCGGTGATCAAATAATAAATCCGTTTAATATCGGAATGGGAACGAGCAGCGAGCAACGAGCAGCGGGTAGCGAGCTTTCGGCACAATGATAGCAGAAAACGAATCCCCGGATTGAAAGCTCCGTCGCGGGATTCAATTTTAAGCTCGCACAATAGACAATCTGCAAAGCGCAGATCCACTCGGTGATGATGCCACTACTGGGTCCATTATCGCTGGCACCCACCCTCTTCAATGTAACATTGCGGAAAGAGCGAACGTCGATGTCGCGACGCCCATCAGCCATCCCTGCCTTCCGCCCTCCGCTCTCCGCTGGCTAGGATTAGCCAGCGCGGAGCGAACTTAATTTTTATTAAATCCTAATTTCCGATTTCCGATTTTTCCAAACCCAAATCCTACCTCCGCTGGAGCTTTACCAAACCTCTACTCAAGCTCCGACTCTGCTGCTAATAGAAAGCCTTCCTGACAGCAGCCGTCCGTACAAAAAAGCGAAAAGGCTCAAGCATGTTTCCGTGTTTGTCGAGTATTAGATGAATCGGGGAATGCTATTTTTAAGTTCCGTAGGGTGGCATCGCCAGCCCGGGCCGTATTTGTCAAAATAAAAAAAAAAAACGTGCTTTTTTCTGACGGGTGGTGGGCCGTCCTTCCTACTTGAGAACAGATGTGCACACTTTACGGCTCGCCCTTCCCGATTCTCGATTGTTTCCAGAGATTAGGACAGCATGTTTCCCGGAATGCGAGGATTGTTTTCAGTGAAATCAGAAACGCACTTAAGCAAATCAAATGGGAAACGTAAGAATAAAGGGCAGAGTTCATTATATCCGTCCTAATCATATTTACCTACAAACATTTCTACTGATGCACGTCGTACTCTTATGGGGACTTTCGAAACAGATCGACCACTTGATAAGAGACAATTCTAACCATTCTAATAATTTTTCAGCCGATTCAATTCAAAAAGCACTTTTTTCCACTCAATTCTTCACAACCCTTCCCCCCAGTCGCCGGCCCTATTGAGTGACTGAAAACCACCCCATCGTTCGTGGGGAAAGCGATATGAATGGAGCACTCCTCAAAAGGAGGGACGAGAAAAAATTAACCCACCCTTGCATAACTAATTTCCATGTACAAAAGGACGAGCGGGGCGAAGGGGGGTGGGGGGAGGAGGACGCATCAATCTGCAAATGTCAAAAAATCAGTTCCATTGAATGTCTTTTCCGCCCCTGCACATATAAAGGTCGCCTCTCCTCCCCTATATAAATTACTTGTGGCCACTAACAAACCTACGTATCCCCAGTGCGGTTTCCCGCTGCATCTCTCGGAGGGCTAACGCTACACCCCCTCGCCGCAACTGCACCCCTCCACCCCTAACCCTAATTCCGAACAACCCCGCCTTCAATTCAAACTCTCATTTACTATTTCTCAATCAGGGTTTGGCGTTACGGTTTCATTGAATTATGTTCAGGAAATCGTATCAGTTTTTCAATTAGATTGATTAGACTACCCTTGCGGCATTGCCTTTGTTCCCTTTCGCTCTGGACTTCCGCGTGGGAATGGTCTTTGCGGATTGTCCGTTCGGATTCATTTTAACGTGTCGTATCAACCTCTTAACTTGTCTCAATGTCGATGACTGTGGCAATAGCAGTAGCCGAATTTGTTTTTTTCGCAGATGGACGGATGTTTCTACAAAGCAAATCGAGAGAAAGCCACACGCAAATCCCTATATAGCACCCCGAGCCTCGCTCATGTAAAATACATACAATAACTTAAAATACAATAGTCCTTCCATAACCTCGAGATTTAAAAGCAACAAAACCGACCCCTCGTGTTTATGGCCCACGAATATAAAATAATGGCATCTTTGTACCCGCATTACTTTGAAATATTGTCTAAAAACACAAAAATACATTTACTCTAACCATATTCGTTTCGGGCCATTTACCTTATAAAATCGCCTACAAATACGAGATTGCTGCGCCTTTATACTCTTAGGTATAAGTAGTTTCGAGGGGAGAACCTATGTCACCGTCCCCTTTCGTTCCTTCCCTTCTCCCATATTTTCCGTGCGCTTAATTTTCGTCTATTTCGTACTTCTCGTCATCCATTTCCGTCTCATTTGTGCCTTATTTCTCCTCGAGTGAAACTTAAGAGTGATCGTTTATGATAATGAATGTTAACGATTTTCTAAATATTTTTATCCACTAAAACTCCACTCTAACGATGGGCATTCGCTCCAACAATATTCACTCGTTTTCTTCATACTCTTCAAAACGAAGTTTCTATTTCCTTCTTGTAAACTGAAGGATCATTTCAGAACAAATGCGAGTCGGTTTCTAGACACATAAATTTACGCGTTTTTCGGAAAAGTGCGGAGTTAGTATATCACAGTCGAAGATGGTTGGTTCTTAGGCCGGGGATTATTTTTTGTATGTGTACCAATCGATTTGGAACATCCTATACAGGAGAAAAGTAGGAGGCGTGGGGAAAATGCGGAAGTTCGAAAACTCGACAGCCCTCAATCCACAGCGTCGACAATATTCAGCGACGCACGTTTCCTTCTCTTACGTTTCATATGTGAATGTGTCACTCATGTTCAATGGGCGTCGTAATCTGATTTGATGTAAATCCTATATTGGTTTTGAGTGTAAAAATTGGGAGGCGTCCCCGACAATCCAGACTTCAGTCAGTTTTTTCAAGCGACAGTTCGTATTGTTAAATATCTTCGGGAGGACATTCCTGCAAACAAATTGAATGCACAAAATTTCGAACCCTAGATACTAGTTAGTCCGTACCGACACTAGTAAATTAGTAGTATGTATTATTTTTCAGCATTTCAACGTGGAATGTTATTAGAAATTAGTTAAATTAGAAATCCTCTTCATCAACGCGCAGCGATGAGATTGTTAAGGATGGATGAGCTGTAAGTAGCTAATTGAAGAGTGTAACAAAGGAATATAGGCGGTGCCGGTGGATTTGATGTAGGATGGGAAAAACGACCCTCCTTCTGCTTTCTCGGGAGTACTTAATTAAGGCGAACAATGTTCTCAGTTTCGCTCGACTTGAAAACTTACGCTTTTCAAGCCTACTTAGCGTCTGCCCAATTTTTCAGATTATCTACCCCAGAATTCGCATCTCCCCTTGCAGCCCTAAATCTCACCGTGGTTCATTTAAACAAGCGGTATGAGCTGCGAATTAACCAAATCGCTGCTTGTTTGGAGTTGAGAGGGTGAACTTCTAGGTGGAAATTAGATGTGATTATTATTTCTGTTTACAAATGCATTTTTGTGGATCTGTTAACCCGACAGATTGGCCTGTCGAACTAAATTGTTTAGATACTTGTAAGTTATGGGGGTGGGTGAAAAAATTGTAGGCGTGAAGATTGATCGGAAAGCTAAGCAAGGTCGAATAAAAATTTAATATCGTTTCAAGTGCACAAGATCCATACACCCTCCGACCCTCCTGGCTCTTGAATTGTAACAAATGGTTATTAAACTCACCCCCCACCCCCACCCCCAATCCCCTCTAAATCTCGTAAATACGGTAATGGAATATTGGATGTTCTATTAGCACCCTCTTCATTCAAAAGTTTTCGTTTTAAATGTCGGATTAATGTATTAACATTTATGGTAGACGTGCTTTCAATGTGTGTAATCGCTGGCGTGCGTATATGTAGCATATATTAGCTGTGCGGAAGCGTTATACCGTGACAATTACTCATAACGCTCCGTTTAATGTTCCGGGAGAAGCGAGAGCACTCAAAACTGGCCGAACGCCGGCATATAATGAAGCTGCCGCGCCGCGCCGCGCCACGCCGCACCGCACCGCACCACACCGCACCACCCTACCTCTGCATATCCTCACCCCCTCGCCCCTTCACTCCCTCGTTTCCTAGTCGGTATTCCCTTTTGCTCGACAATACGAGATCCACCCTGTCACTCCGTTTTTACAATTCCCACTGCCTGTCATCATTCTTACTTACTACCAATACGCACTACTCTAATCACTCTCATTTCATTCAGAATTCAGGTCCGTCTCCCTCATTCCGGCTTTATTCGCTCACTCCACATTTACAGTTGTGTAACTTATGTGTAGAGGAAGAAGTTGTTAGATTTTGGTCCATTTTAGAAAAATATAAATTCACAGCAGTTACCTAGGTCATCTCACCACTTTTAGGAATAAAAAATCTCTGTGGCAAGATGTGTGCATTATGACAGTGGTCAACTCTTGTATTGATTTTTCTTCTGTACGGTTGTTACTAACTGAGACCATTGACAATAAACGATCACTCTCTGGTCTATGCGAAGAGTCTGAGCGATCTGGGTTCAACCATCCGAGTTGGCAATTTTAACCGTAGTTAAAGATCAAGTCAGTTACTATAGTAGTTGAAGATAAGTAACTTTCATTTAATGCTCTGGAAAGATGAAAGCGAATTTGGGTAGACACGTGCGAAAGCACCGGCCAAACTCCCTCACCGAATTGGTGCGATAAGGGCGTCTGTTTCTCGTAAGTGGGGCAATAAAAATGACAAGGAATAAGTGCCGGCGCACGGTAAACAGATTAGCGGCTGAGTGCCGAAGATATTGGCCCATTAGGGCGGCCAGGTCTCGTGTCCTCCACGAGCCCTTTGCCCCAATTCGGGCGCACCTCGTGAAATATCCCGGCGGCTCGGGTCGGGATCTGGATCTGGATCGGGAGGGCGAGAACAACTCCCTAACTCCCTTTTTCCGGTGCTTTCCAAGGAACGCGTTATCGCGCAATAAATGTTACAAAATATTAAGGTTAATATTTTTGTTGGCCCTGCGGCCCCCTTATCTGGAGCCAGCTGCGTTACAATTATGTACGGCAACCTTTGAACTGCTATTTACGAAATTAATGATTACGGAGCGGAATGGATGGATGCTCCGCATGAGGACCACTATTGCACCAAATTACACTTCGTTTTCTCATTCTTTCTCCCTTTCTTTCTTCCTTCTGCCCTTCAGTTCTATTTTTATGATTTTCCTGCTTTCTATCTAATAAAATTCCTATGGTAATTTAAAGATAATATTATAAAGAATACGTAAATCTACAAAACGGGATATCGTATGTCGAAATGGGATGAATGGTTCAAACGGATGGTTAGGATAAAGTAGTTTTTTGCCAATTTGAACTTACGCCAATTTGCATCTTTTTCAATATTGCCTAATTCCTTCTTCTGCTCCTGCTACGGGTTTCTTTCAATCGTTTATTTGACAGGAAATGAAAGAGCGCCAATGAAATGTTTCCCATTGATTGGATCCAATTTGAATGAGAGATGTCGCGGTTTGCATTGCGGGTGACGTATCCCCTCACAATTACGATCTCTTCCTATACACACTATCAGCGGTTTCGATGCCCACAGGGACGGTCATTGTTATTTTAATTGACATATGATATAGTTTGCGGTGCGGTGCGGCGCGTGCTGTCGCCTGGCTTTGTGCTCTCTCTCTCTCTCTCTCTGGCATCAGCATCTGTCCGGCGAGAGATCAAGTTACCCAAGCTGCCAGAGGTACTGATCTGTGACAGATAAAACATTCGACCTATTGTTGAAGCTTTGGTTAACCCAAAACCTGAACGACGCGACGCTCCAAAAATTGATTAACGGACTTAGTCATTGGGATTCGTCCGCTGCTTCCCCTCTGGAGGTCCCCTCCTGAACCGCAATAGTTGCGCGATATATGATAACGGTTCTACATACAGAATAATTTTAAATATAGCATCTCCGGTTCTATACAAGGTGTTCAAAAACTAAGTGCCTTCTATCTGAAATTTTATTTGGAAATGGTAGTGACCCTACAGTATACTCACTGCACACGAGAACGCGATTGGACAACTTTTAGAAAAAAACATAAAAATCGCGATATCTCCGAAACTAGCAGAGGTTTTGAGG